>JBCFXI010000564.1:0-139805 GCA_038496175.1 Ampulex compressa | reverse complement strand
AAAGGTGTTGGACCAGAATGGCCAATATATAATTTAATAAAATATTTATTCATTATACGAAAACTGTCTTTCATGTTCCCCAAAAAACGAAATGACTTTCCGAACAACCCAATATAAACAGCCACGTACAACTAATAATCGCGAAGTTAATTCACTCTCCAAGTTTTCAGCTTACTTCGCGCATCGAAGCACACCAGAGGTCCTTCTTCGAGATTCTCGAGGAGCTACTAGAAACTCCAAAAATTCCCAAAGAAATCATTAATCCCGCTTATCAAGCTCCCGATCACGATGGACCAATTTTACTCTTGACATTCAGACGCACAGTCCTCCAGCCTAAGACTTCCGTATTGCAGCATAAGACCGACAGCAGCGCTTCGCGCATCTCGAATCACGAGGACCAAGGTGCGAAAACAGCGCGGGAGTGCGCGGGATTTTAATCTTCCCTCCGTGTTTCGCTGATAAAGCCTCAGGCTAGGCGCGCGTGCAACGCGCGGCGGCCAGGATTTATCCTGACGCGTAGGTACCAGGATTCATCCGTATTTGCGCCTTGCCCAAGCAGCCTCCAGTGGGGACCTTGTCCGCTTTCCAGAGTTCCGTGGTTTACTTAACCAGAGACGCACGGCTCTGCGAGCAAATCCAGGCGCATCCACTAATGCGAAATCGAACGGACCGTACCGTTTGCGGATCCGTAGCCCGTGGCGGTGTATCCGCCGAGGATAATTCCTCTGTTTCACGGAGAAATGGGAGGGAGGCCTAGGGGGGTAACGCATCACTAAGGCGTCGATTCTCCGTGAACCAAGATCGTCGTAGATCAGAGGCCGCAACGAAGCTTCCTCCTCTCGATCGCACGTCGATCCTTGCGGCCGTTTGATCCGATCTCTTTGATATCGATCCTGAGGCACCTCAGACATCGCGCTCCACCGCCAAGGAACGATCCATTGTCGAAATCCAGATTGATGTTGGAGATGTAAACCTCGCGTCTCTGAGATACAAGTTCGAGTAATCGGTTCGTCGCACTGGCGCCTTTAACGAGGCGGCCGCTTCCTCGAGGTTTATATCCTAACTCTCCCTCTCCCGAGTAATGGTAACTCGTATAATAATATAATCCTTTATACATTCGAGGGTGAATGTTCTAGCGAAAACAAACCGACACGACGCTCCTACTTTTCTTGCTCGGCGAATTCCTATTGTAATCAAAACCCTGATCGTGATAAGCAGCGATACTGAATATAGAGTATCGATTATAAAGAGAATAAACCAAAGACACTCGATAAACCTATTCGCGGATTGCCCCAAAGCGCATCGTTGCTCATCAAAATAAACGCTATACAGGAAACAAATATCCACGACAAGGCTTAGAAATTTACTTCCTTTCCTTCATACATTAGATCACGCGTGTCGCCATGAAGTCTAATGTTACAGCATCCACGCCCAGACTCACATTAACACAACATCGACAGCCACTTATACTCAAGGTGATGCACGTAACAAATAAGAATCCCAATACATCTCATCCTCAAACTCCGATCGCAACACTGCTCGAACATCCCCTTCCTCTCGAGAATCGTCGCGGACACGTCAGGATCACAATCCCGATACGGATACCAATCCCGGCAGCTGGATGATGAATTCGACAGCCCGTAGCCCGGGGAGGCGCGGAAGGGGCCAAGGATAATCCGCGGAAGAGCATCGATGGGGGGCTTAAGTTCCCCGATTAAAAGGCAGGGCACTCGGATGAAATCCTCGGGAAGGACCTCCGCTCGCGCCTCCAGCTCCGTATCCCCAGGGCGGCTGGCAGGTGACCCGAGAGAGGGGATCCTCTCGAGCGTGGCGCTCCTCCTGGGGGGAAGGAGGAAGGGGGAGGGGGCAGGAAAAAAGGATAAGGCGACGCGTACCTGTCTCGAATTATGGTAAACCGTGCGACGGAAGGATTCCGGTCACGAACGGTATGCGTTCGCGGTTCCAGGACGGCGGTAAGGAACACGAAGGAGAAGAGCCCTCCGCTGCGAAAATTGAGTTTACGCGAAACTTACTTGGAGCTTCGTGGGATTTCTGGATTCTTCGAGGGGGCGCCGGGGGGGCGATGGATGGAGGGGTAGGGGGGAGGGACTTCCGAGTGGCAAGCGCCTGGTTTATTTTTTGCATCCCCCGTACCGCGGGGAAGGAAGGACCTCTGCGCGAATTCGACTTTTTGCCCGGCCAGCCGCGCGCGTCCGCGGCGCAATGTACATGGAGGTAATTCCATTATAAAGTGGAACTCGGGAGGAACGTGGCTGCACCTACGCGGTCTAACGTGCCGCGCCACTGTGCGCAGTTATGTGCCGGAAAGTTGGCACGCGGGACCGGTGTAAGAGTGCCTTGCACGGCTCGTCCTCCGCCCGGAATTGACCCCTTCGCAGTCGGCGTAACTCGTCCGAACGAGGCGTTTTGACATTGTATTAATACGGAGATTCTTCTGTATTGGATGTAAAAGTATGTATTTGATGTATGAGTGTTTTAATATAGTAAGAATGGAAAGGTTGTTTCTTCAAAGTTGCAATAACCCTGTAGCAATTGTCGATGATTACTTTGTGTGTTGGCAAAGGATCTGATATGTGTGAAGAACGTATATCATCATCGAAGGCACTGAATTTTCTAATACATAGAGGGCAAGTGTAATTTGCTCTGGAGTTTGGTTAAAATATTTGCATGGGGTGTAAAAAGCGTATAATCTAACAGTTTTACGTACTTCCAATAATTTCCCAGACCACTGGCCGACGCCGCTATTATTTCCCCGTCCAAGCGAGATTTACGATCAAACTTACCCCCTTCTTAATGCCGGACGAGAGAATAGCGTTCACGGTTATCGCGTTTTCATGGTGCCTCCCGCAAGACACGGCCACGCCGCTGGTAGAAAATTTTCGAAAAGAGTGCGGCTATCGTTGTCATTGTTACTGCTCGGATTCGCGGAAAGTTTGATAAAGCCAGAAAAACTTTTCCCCGGGCAGCTATGCTCCTTCCGGACTATAAGCCAAACTAACCGGTATTCATGGCTACCGCAGACTACGCGGATTTCCCCGAAACTAAGGCATCCCAAAGTACGTAACCACCGGTAACAAGATCGTCAAACCACGATAGGAACCAAGGATAAAAATATCAGCTATACCGTCATTCGAAATAATCAAAAATTAAAACACGATCCCCATGAAAAATCCATTAAAGAATCCGACACAATATCACGACTGTCATCGCGAAACAGCGACACGATCTCAGCGACACTCGAAATGAACACGACAGTCGCAAAAATGAGGCCACTGTATCGTCTATAAATACCATCCTTTACGATTTCCAAACCCAACACCCTGAACACCGGTATAATTCTTCCTCGAGATCCTTGGATCGTGGTCGGTTAGCCGGAAAATTTGCTCATTAATCGTCCCGCGATCAAGGACATTGGCTTTCGGCGCACGTTTCCTCCGCGGTTTCGGCCCGCATGAAGGATAGGACGATTATCCGCGCATCCCCGCGGTTCCCTATCTTCGAAATATAACACGATCGTTGACAACGCGCCCGGCCGAATAAAACCAAATCCCCGGCTATCCGATCGCAAATTCGCGCACGTACGGGTCGTTGATGGTGGTAATCGAGCGGAATTTGCAATTACAGTGCCTATAATGTAGGCACGTTACAGTGCCCCGTAACGCATAACGGTACGGTTATGTTTCCGCCGCTCGGCACATCCCGCGGCTGTTTTTGGGACGTTACGTAAGCCATTGGCCACCGCTTTATCGCCGGGGTAAGCCGAATGCCGCGGGTGGGGTGCAACCGCGCCCACGGATAGATTTCGCGGAAGTGCGCTTCGTAATTCACTTTTCGACCATCGATGCTGGAAGGGTTAACGACGATGCTCGTTTCAGGAGGAGGAGGAGGGGGTAGAGGGAGGGGAGAGGAGGAGGCAGGGTGTACAGTGCTTGAGATCGAAGGGGTGGAGTTCGAGTATTTTTTTGCGAGCCACTTCTCTTGATGAGTAATGTGTATTGTTATGGTTGGTATGGCGATACGGATAATTTAGGGCTGATCTGTACTCTAGCTGTTTACTTCGAGTCTGACTTTGTATTGTAATATTTTGTATTCTAGATTGTAGACTTTGTATTGTAGTTTTGTATACTTGTATTTTGTGTTCTGTTCTTCGTGACTCTTTGTGACTCTCCGCTGTGTCCTCCGTGACTCTATGCTCTGTTTTCTGTGATTCTCGAGGAGAAGCTTTTGTATGGACCAAAATAAGTTGTCTTCCTCTAACCTGGCTCAGAGAAGCTAAAAGGTTGGACATCTTGAAATTAGACAATTTTTCGTGAGAAATAGTTTATCGATCGATTTAAGCGATCTGCTGGTCGTACTATTAAGATATATGTTAGATCATTGGAATAATGGTGTATATGTAATGGTATATATATAAAGGAAATGGGCGAGATTAGAACTCGGATATTCCGCGTGTAAGTCTCGGTCTTTATCCACCGAACCATCGTGCTTCTACGCTGCCAGGTTTGCCAGCGCAGAAGATATTTCGTTTTCCCGCCAGGCGGCTTAACAATGGAAAATTAAAATTGTCCGGAAATAATGGTTTTTCATGTAACCCCATTTGTTCCTTGATTCGGACCGTTTAATACTCGTTAATAGTTTCCGGCGTCCCGACAATTTCATCGATGAATAAACGCCGAGCTTCGGCATTATATGTGATCGAATCGCTATGTACGAAATATGCTCGTACAATAAATACAAATGACGCAAAAAAATGGTTAACATTCTACAATAAAAAAAAAAATATGTCGTAACGGTGCTGGTTGGTTTCTTCGCCCGTTTTAAAAGCGGGGTAATTGATTTGGACCATCGACACTTTTAACGGTTTGTTTTTGCGTTGCCATTCTTCCCCTTCCCTCTTTCACGAAGGTTAACTGCGCCGATAGGAAAAATGCAAAATGCAACAGTTCGTCGAGCGTGTTTACAGCTTTGCTTTCCACAGAATTTTTCGAAGATATTTTCGCGCCCGAAGCTTTACATCTTATCGCGAAAATATGGCGGAGCACGAAGATTCGGTAGAAATGTCTGCTTTATCCGATTGATGAAAATCGAGAATAACGCCCGCGAAGGAACTAGCTTGGCTTGGCGTAGAAACTTACTCTCAATAAACTTCAAAAGCATATCCAATGCAACGATCGAAAATATTCCGCGCAGAAGAATTCGATACAACCTTATCACCCGCCTACTGTCCTCGTGCGCTACTGCGAATCCTTCGTTCCAAGGAATCGGTGCAATCGATTACCTTATATCACAATAGAGTGCGCATTAACACTAGAACTACCAAACCAGACAAAATTACTGGTCAGGTATTTCTTTAAAAAAATCATAGCGCTTTAAAACGATGCATTTTCCAAGATTTTCCATGAATTTCATGCAATGGATATTATATCGTTCGATCCAAATTTCCCTTTGCCCTCGTTTTTTTTTTAATATATATATGTGGTACTCTAAATATCCCCCTAAAATGTCTGATAGTTCTAGTGTTAATATACTACTTTACACTCTAACGCGCATACCAAGTATCCAATCAGCACTCCCATCAGACAAACACCTAAACGAGAAACGATCATAACAAAAAATACGAATCTCGCCATTGATCCTCCTAAGAAATATAAAGACGCAGCATTCGTCATCAAATATCTTCTCAGCATATCATCCATTCTCGCTGCAGAGCCGCGCAGATCCGATAAGGAGAGCAGCATCCCCCCTTTCGTTCCGATCGCGAAAAGTCGAAACGTCTCCTCCCTTCCTCTTGGCGCATACCGGAACGCCGCAGGAGGACGCGCGCTCGACTTTCCCGAGGCTTTTCTCGGGCCGAGAAAAATGTTCCGCCCTCTTCTCGGAATCGCCGATATTTGCGGTTCTATTAGCGGCCCCACGGCGCTCCTCACGGGTCCCCGGCTCTCGAGGAACCGCCGAATGAAGATTGCAGGAGGCCTCTCCTCCCCTGGTAAGCCCCGGACGTGGTTCCAGCACGCTTCGCGAATTCGTGGAGCCGCTCTGCTGGGGCAGGGGGAGGCGCGGTGGAGGGGGGCGGAGTCGCATCTAGCGTAGCAAAATACCGTATGCATTATGCATGGGGGCAGGTCGGCACTCGTGCCAAGTGTGCCGTCGTGACTGCGTGCCGACTGCATGTAATTTAATTTAACAGCATCGTAAGGAACCCCTCCGACGGGCCGGCTCGTTTGTCTACGGCACACGCGCCTCCTCCATCGGCCTGTCTCGCTTTATCGCGAGCCCTCGAAGCTCTTTAACCGTCCGTCCCCCACCTGTCCACCACCTCGTTCCGCCATGCTGGTTATCGTCCAGCGTGACTCGCACTTCTTTCCATCGATGGATCTAAGGATCTGGAAATTTTGCGGCTTTGTATGGTATGATGGATAAGTGCTTGCGTAGTCTTTTTTAGAGAGATTTCTGAATTGGTTTTTTGAACCTTTTTTTTTTTTTGATTTTGGATATGTGGTTGGAAGTATGGCAGGGTGGAGATGGATTTTCTTATTTTGGGGCCACTCTAGCTTTTCGAAATTGTACGCGGCATCGGGTTCTGGTTCTCCTGCGTCGGAGCTGTCGGATCCTAAAGAATTATTGCCAGGCGGAGGATAGCGCGGTAACAGAGGCAATTACGGCGTTGGTAACGTCGAGAGACTGAGAAGTATGCGTCGATCTATAGCGGCTCAACCTCGTGCGCACGGAGCAATTTGTAATTCAGCATTCTTTGCGGCTGGTCCCGCTGCTACCGTAGTCAGCGCTCTGCTGCGCCACGAAACTTCCTTTCCGCATCGGATATTATCTCGATATATTCGCCGCGCATGATGCATAATGAATTCCGGTTATCGCCACTTTCGGAAACGTCGAGTATTTTTGCACCAACGGGGAGAGAATTGTCTAACGATATTGGTGAAACGCACAGTCGAGTTCATCGACCACGTCGATTATTTTCATCGAACACACTTGGATGCGTTTACACGTCGTTCTCGAAGCATCGAAAAGCACCAGGAGCTTTTCTGTACGTTATTCCACGAAGGCTTGCCACGCTAAGGATCAGTCCTTCCGCTTCAGCTACGAAGTACAGGATATTCGGCAAGTGCGGGCGGATGTATTTCATACGGCTTGAAGACGCTACTTGGGACTAAATTACGATGAATTTGAGGGATAGACACGGTGCTTATATTTCGCTAATTGTAAGTCCTCGTGTGCTACTTACAGACTGCGTGTCGAGGCAGCCTTAATACGTCGCATAGCGGGTATCCTTGATAACAGGCCCGTGATCACTGATGTGGTAAGCATGCCGTCTTATGCAAGTCGTGTAACTGTCGTGCATTCTCGACAATCGATATAATACATCGCGACGTTGATCACAAGGCTCGATAGGCAGCGGTCTTTTATCGAGGAAACTGAAGAGACGAGTACTGTATTTTTAATATTTAATTATCCTGCTTGTTCAGAGCCGTAAGATCGATTTAGCGCTCGAGTGCATCACCGCTTCTTTCTGTTCATTAGGTTATATAATACTTATGTCGTTCCGCCATTTGACTTTCATGAACGTAACGCGATAAGAAACATATGAGGAATGGTACTTCGGCCCCATTTGGCTCCTGAGTACATAATGTAATTTTCTAGTGCGCGAGAAGTCTCACGTCTGCATTTACATATTTTTGCCTACATCGCTGTGACACGATGCTCGACTGCAGATAGCTGGTTCTGCCTAAAGTTTTAAGCCACGTACAAGAAGGTATGTGTCATGAAACGTGTAATTCTTGGGGGGGAGAAAAAAAACCCAAGACGATATCCGAATAAAATAATGATTGCACGGAAGTATCAAAATTCGCATTGCTTTGCAGCTTCGTTGGCTTTTTTCGCGAGAAAATAATTATGAACAAGTATATGGGCGCCTTTAATTAAAACATTGCTCTAGAAAATTATTACGCCCAGGGACGTTATTCAATAACGATATCGTTATATTTTTGACGATTACGAAGCCACATTGTGATGAAGAGTTTAAATATTTTCAGGAAGTTCCGGGAGCAGCTGCAAAATTCGTTCGACAATCGCCAACGGTAATCCCGGCCCTTCGTTACATTACATTACATCTGCTCCCGCATTAATTAAATAGCATCTCCCTTTTTTGTGACAGCATACCCAGATTAAGTCTCCTTTTCAATTTGCGTCCTTATTAAATTGCTTCCAAGTCGGTGGTTCGTTAACATGTTGGTCGCGTTAATTCGGTAAAAGCACTCCTCGTTCTCGAGCTTTAACGCGTATAATTTCGAAGCTGACTGCGTCCCACGTACATTTCCGCTCTGCAGACTTCGAGCACTGGCGTGTTTACGAATATCGCCGAAACATCTTACCAGCGCAATTTCTCTTACCGATTTATTATCTCGCTTCACGAATATTACGTCCGTCGTCGAACAGTATGCGCAATAAATTTGCCGAGCTAATATTGACCGAGCATTTATACCATTGGGAAAATCACTCGTTACGGCAGTTCAGAGCTATTTATCCGAATCCTCTAGGCGCTCGGGCAATTATGAAAGAGCGGTGCAATTCCTTGGGAATAAGAGAGAGAGAGAGAGAGAGACAAAAGAGGGGGCCGGTTATCAGAGGCAACGACGACAGTGGTGGCGTGTCCATTCTCTTCGAGCACCGGTCGTTCGCGTGTCCTAGAAGAAAACTGTCGTGATTAGCCGCGCCACTGTTCCGACGATCACGATCGTGGCCAGGCTAATAAAAAGCCGCCGCCTTTTTCCTACTTTCAGCGAGAAGGTCGGCGTATGTAGGTCTCACTGCCGCTCCATTTCTTGTAAATACGCTTGGGCAATGCGAGCCGCGCTCGCGGTGTTCCGCTCGAGCGAAACGCGTGGAGGCGCGCTCGTTTATAGTCTAATAACGAAAAGGTCGCGTGTTTCTTTCCGCGGATATTTGCCGGTATCGCACGACTCAGATTCCACGGTCTGAAAAAGTTTCGAGCTGCCGAGAGATATTCGTGGTCTCTGAGAAAAGGATCGTACGTTTCTCGTATCTTTCCCAGAGATCGCTAAGGTCACCGCGCTCGCCGGTATTCCTCCCCCTTGGCGCGTGTATTTAAAGCCTCAAACAGCCGCGTTTATTACATTCTTGAAATTAGAATGGAAGCGTGGCGAGTCTGCTCGCCTACCTTTTGATACGAGCTAAGAGAGTTACTCGATCTAGGATATAGAACGTCCGCGAGTCTACGTCTGGCAGGATACGTGGCCGTGCCTCGGGAGATAGACTGCAATATAATATCTTACCTTCTTGAAGTTTCGTTACAAATACGCGGTGTGTACAGTAGAGACGTGAGGCACGAGAGGATTCGCATAATAAGCGACTTCGCGACCCTTCGCGTTTCGTTCGATTCATGCCATTTGGGATAGCGTTTCGTTGAGGGGGCGCGTTAAAATATGCGATAAAAAAATTGCGGGACCGCCCGGTTTTTCCAGGAACAAATCGCCTAGAATGGGTTTGAAATCAGCGGGATGTATATGCAGATTGCACGATAAATGTATAATGAAAAGTCCGCGCGCGCCTTTTATTCCTTTTTCGTCATCCACGACTATGACCACTCGCCCTGTGGGATGAATTTTAAATCACCGCGGTACTTGCACATATCGTACGGAAAAGCCCAGAGGTGGGATTTCAACCTGCAGCTCCATTATACGTCTTCCAATCTCTACTCCCTGCGCAGTCATAGCCCCCTGCAAAGCAAAGCGTCTCATATCCCAAAGCAAATTTTACTTACGATAACGCGGCGGTGCGTTCATACCGCCAAGCGCGTTTCACATTCCCGGCTTAGCCGGGGAAAATAGTCGTGAGGCTTTTACAACGGCACGATCATTGATAAATATTGGATGTTTCTATATAAACAAAGCGCGCTCCGTAATCCCGCGCGAATGAAACCGAAATAGAGAAGGGGGCGGTTCGAGATTGAAGTTACGACGAAGTGGCGGATGGAAATTTGAATACATCCGACTTCACAAATTCTTCCCACCAAACTTTACGATCTTCACGCTTCCCCAACCAAGAAAAGTGTCTTTGACACTCTCAACAACGATCACTTGCCAATACAGATTATATATAAAATACTCTACCCTGCTACAACAAGTTCCGTACACGCAACGATAGAAGTCAAGCGCTCCCTTCATAAAATCCCCGAACCCCAGGATACAACCTGACCAATGCACTCTAAGTTAAACAACTCTAATCGCCAATACCCAAAACGGTTAAACACACGAATAACCTTTTAATCCTGTTAGTTTTCATCCTCCAGAGCTCGGGAAGACTTTGCGTAACTATCCCAGTAATCCGAGGTTCAACACCAACGCTCCCTTCCTCCTCGATGCGCGACGCTATATATGCTCAATGGTTCAGAATCCGACCGAGTCCGTAGCTTTGGGCCAATAGACTTTAGCAGCCGGCGCTGAAAACGAATAGATAACGCCCCCGCGTCCCTCGGGTCCGGGATGGAGGAAGGGGCGCACCGAGGCGCGAGGCTTGCGCGAGATTCCCAAGTAAGATGACCAGTGGGTAGGAACTCGAGGAGTTGCCCCAAGAGACATTCCAAGGAGGCGGATACGCGGGCTTCTTCGAGTTGGCGCGGCGCGGACCTTGCCAGGGGAATGTCGATGGAACGTACGCGGAGGAAAATATCCAGGAGGGCCGGAAGGATACGCGAGGAGACATTGTCTCGGGGAAGAATCTGCGGCAAGGAAGCTGAAACTTCGGACGGTGGCTCGGCATCGTTGAGGAAAACTCGGCGGCCTTGGGCGAACGGCATTCATTCAAATAGTTTCCCACTGTCCCACCCCACTCACGGCCATTTCGAGGTCCTGGCGAATCGTTTCGTGCCGTGCCATTAAGGACGTTGATCCTAAGATTATTATTAACGCGCCCCTTGAAATATCGTGGCTCGAGAGGAGACCTCTTTGGCGAGCCATTCACGCTTGGTCACGGAAACACGCTCGTCTATCAAGGAAAATGCTAATTAAATCACGGTGAAATGACTGCCTCTGAAATGAAATTAGAGACCTATTTTTACTGGGGCTAATTCAGGGATCCTCAACCGAACCTGACGTTCCAAGGTGATCGACGAGTTCTCGATACAGGCCGTTAAGCGTTACGTCGATGAAGACCAAAGGCGGAGTGGGGTATTCGTGGAAGATTAAATCGAAGGGCGCGAAGCTGATTCTTATGCATACGCGATGCCGTGAAATAGCCAGCCTTAACCGTCGTACACTCTTATCGACGTGGTATACATATTTCAAGACAACGCGGCACGCCTAACAAATATACCCGTATTTCAAAGTTCTGCTTTATTTTTACACCACTCGTTCATCTTTCCGACGAGAAATATTCTCCAAACGTCCATCCGGGTTCTGAGCGAATTTCAACTCTTGTTGCACCGGCACAGGAGGTGAATATTGCGAAGCGCAAGCGACTGGATGAAAGTCAGTATTCCAAAGACCGACTTTCCATCCCACGCTTGAACCACCCTGGCTTTCCTTCGAGACTCAAAGACGGCGTAAGTCATGCCATTTCCGTAGCCGGCACCGCGAAAATTAATTCGAAACCGACGTCTGCCGGTGGTGGTGCGGTTCCGATTGTTATTCCTGGTGCGACAAGGCGGCCATTATCCCCCCAGGATGGCAGAAGAGGAAGGGGGGGGGGAGGTGGGCTTAAATTCTACCCCGTGAATAAACACCCCAGCAGCGAATTCCTTTTGCGGGCCCGCCAGTGGAAACGCAGCTACGGCGCCGTAATAACCGGGATGCGCCTCCCTCGTCCCGGTACGTGGCACAAAATTAATCCAAGGTCGGCCGACAATGAAGGCTTAATCGCCATCCAGGAGGTCGCATTATTAATGGCGGGTTAAGCGAGGGTTACGCGCCAACTGCCGGCACGGTTTTAATAGACACTCCGGCTAGTTTTCTTCCCCGGCCCGCCGTTTCCTCGAGGCATCAACCTTCCGCGCTGGCCATTGTTCCGCGGGATCTCGCGTCGTTACCGCGGTCTTTGCACTTTTATCGTTACAATAAGCGCCGGAACGAACGGGCGGCATGGTAACGCACTCGCTCGTCACTCCTGCCGGGCTCGTGCTTCTTTAACACTGGAACTACTAAACCAGTCGAAGAGACTGGTCGGTCGTTTCTTTAAAAAAATCGTAGCACTTTATAACAATGTATTTTTTGAGATTCTCCTTGATTTTCATGCGGTATTTAGATCAGCATTTTGATTTATTGAATTTTACTTTTACTTTCCCCCCTTTTTTTAAAGATGTACGTGGTGTTCTAAATATGCCTAGAAAGTGGCTGGTAGTTCTAGTGTTAATCCTTTCACGGCGGAATGTTCTGAGTTGGAGCGATGCGATTCCTGAGGATCGGATACATTTTCTGCATATTCGAATTTGAATTGAAATCCTCCTCAACTGTGGATGCACAATACTATGTATTCTCCGCTGTTTATCTTTCCTTGCATTTCTAACTATGGCGTTATTTATACTATTCTCTATGTCCTCCGAATTAGATGACGGTGGAATATATTTGTACCTTTGGTGTATTTTATTATTATTATAATCCTCAGTCCAACCTGACGTTTTACCCAAGTCACTATATAATAACAAATTCTTCAAAACCGCTATATATTTTTGAGGTGCTAACGGGAGCAAGCGATGAGGCACAAATTACATATACACCACGAGTGCAATGTTACAATACGCTAACGCAACGAACGTCTGACGACGGATTAAACGAGTTTAAGATACGGAACATAACCGAACCGGAATAAACCAAATTGTTTCGTCTCGTTGCTAGGCAACGAGGTATGTTGTTTCGGCGAGAGCCGAAATGCACGCGGAGCCATAGTAACGGCCAAAGCCTTCGCCGGCCGCGCATTTGCGTCCGCAGTCCGCGTCGATAACTTTCCTCGGGCGCATATATGCGCCCATCGCACTCAAAGGGTTAATTACCGTTGGCGCGAGGAACGCTTGAATTTCCCCGAAAAAGGGACGGAGGGTGCCCTTTGTGCCGCGCCATCCAGGAATATCGTGTACCTTACGCCCCCGCAAATTCCATGCCGAGACAATTCCGCCCGTTATTATTTCACTCCGCTCGAAACGAACTCGAAAAAAGGACGAGATTTATCGCCGGGATCACGGCAGGGAGATCTCGAGAGTGGCAAAGGGCTCGCGAGAAAAATCGTCTCCGCGAGGCCCTTTGATGTGCGGCACCCTCTTTCGAGGGAAATCGGCCGTAATTTCTCAAACGAGTTTAAATCCACTGTGTTCCGCAATAAGGTTGAATCGTGACATTGGTCGACGCGCGACACTCCGGTACGAAGCTGGAGACTTTATGGAGGGTCACACCTGACAATCGTTATTACCATGGCACGCTTGTGTTACGTGCTTTTGAATATACTTTTCCGTTCTCCTGGTCGAGGGCCTTTAGGAACTGGCCGGTACCCTTCTAAATAACTTCCTTTGCAATAAAACCTCGGTATCAGGATAGTCGTAAATTCGGTCCAGTTAGGTTATAAACTAGCCTCGGGCACCTATCTCGAATAGATAACGCCTGCAGTCCTAACGCACGTCGGCCACTCACTTCATTTATCTTGATTACGCCTGGCCCGGCAAAACCCTTAACCCTTTCATTTCCATCGGCGTACACGCAAATCGTTTCGTATTAACGGTAATGGATTGAAAATTACGTGGTCAATTTTTTTTTTTATAGCCGCTCGCAAACGCACTTCACATAAATTAGATTGGTCTTCGCACTATTTCATCGTTCAGCGAATTCTTGTTAAAAATAATGCGTTTAGATTCACGTCTCTTCGAGTATCCGAATAGAGCGCGATTTAAAAATAAACCCTTCGCGTACGTGAAAGTCTCTTCGTATTAATAGTAATGGATTGATAATTACCTCGCGAATTTTTTTTTTTATAGCTGCTCGTAAACGCACTTCCATAAATTAGATTGGTTCTGGCACTTTTTCATCGTTCAGCTAACTCTCGTTAATAAAAACTCTGCACTTAGGTTCATGCCACTGCAAGTATCCGAATAGAGCGTGCTTTAAAGATCGTGCCTCTCGTCCACGGCGGTTGGCGAGGTTCACGGATCAATATTGTTCAAATTACGATGGCTTACGGCTACGATAACAAGCTCCGATCCTCCGATTATCCTAAGTTCAACCGCAATCGATCCGATGGTCCGCGTTGTCGTCGTGGCAGACACGCGGACGATTCTCTTTGTGAATGTATCGCGTTTTGTCCTTTGGGAATTACCACCGGGAGACGGCAAGCGAGAATTCCTAATCGGGACTCGTCGACGCCATCTCGAGCTGCTAAATAATTTCGGGGCGAGGCAAACCTTTTCGTCTCTGCACTCATCGTAAATCTCTAGAGATGCGGTCTCACCTGCCGCGAGCTTGACGCAAAATGTCTATCGAGGACGATATTTCGGGCTTGTACGAAACTCGTTCACTCTCGCGAGATTCCCTGATCACCCAAAGCATCGCATCGAAGTGCACTCTCTGTCTCCCTCATTAGTCGCACTCGCGATATTTCAGTTTATGACACAACAGTGTGCGATAAAAAATTATGCAGTTTAGATGTTGTCTCGCTACTTGATTTGCTCGATCGATTAAGCGCGAAAGGACGATTTTAGCGATGTAGGGATTTCCTTTAACCAAGGACAAGCGGATCGCCATGTACGCCCATGAGGTAAAAGGTTAATATCGTAGCAGGTCGTTTATCCGCGAGACCCGGCGCAAAAAGAGCGCTTTAGTGAGTTCCTAGTATAAACAATGGAGATTGTCCTTGATGACGCTCCCTCTCCAGCTTTAGGGAAAACCGAGAATTTTATTGCCTAGAGGACCTAAGAGACCCACTTGAACTCGTGTCCGTTAACCGGGTCTGATAAAGCTCCCCCTCGCCCGACCAAGAGAATCTTTTCGTATTTACTGTCAAAAGTCCTGACGTTTAATTTTACACGGTACTCAGACCCTCGTTCTATAGAACCAAGGAATATATAAAAACAGAGCGAGCAAACCTCAACATTACGTAACAACCACTTATCTTTTACTTTAGTCCGCTATACAATAATATACATAAGCGAGCAAACAACCTGACGATAGAATCGCGAAACAACCTAATTACTCTTTCCACCCAACCTTCCGTCCTAGGAGAGAATAATACTCATACTTTACACCACAGCTTCTGCTCACAAACTTCCATCACCAGTCATAATAATAAGCCAGTCGAGCTCCGCTTATTTTACAATTAGGGTTGAATTTCGGTTAGAGCGCGAATCGACAAAGTCCACGCCAGGAGAGCCGCGTTTTGCCTCAGCTGTATCTCGGGAGGAAAAAGTGGAGGATGCTCCGGAGAGATCGTCCCTCCGACCCATCATGGGCGAGTCGAGCTCGTGGAACGACGACGTCCCGGTTATTATTGCTGTGGCCGACGTCTCAAAGCAGTTTTTCATGCGGCGCATTGTGAGGAATAACGAGAACAGCGGAGGAGGAAGGCAGAGATGGAAGTTAAGAAATTAATTGCGCGCCTTCGAAAGGAAGGAAACGTGTGGTTTATTTCCTCGCGGGGGGGGGGGCTCCCGGAAGTGGAGGAAGCGCAAGGAAATGGATAGGGGGCTGGATTCATAACTCGAAGAAAACCTTTGTATTCCGCAATCAGGAGGGAGGAGGGCGAGGCCCGTTGGAAAAGTTAAGGAAGGAATACGTATGCCGGGAATGTGCCTCTTAAGGCCTCTCAGGTAAGAACGACGTTAAACTTCCTTAAACGCACCATCCAGATTCTACCGCCGATGGCTTTCTCCCAAACCGTTTTCATGGCGTCTCCGCTGGGTAATAATCACGGTATCGTACGTATCTTTCAATGGAAAAGCATCAAGAAACATGTACACCTATACGTATATTATATAATAAATATACAGGAACGTGTATATCGATGGATACGTAAGAAGTTTTATTGGGAGTGAAAAAGGATGTTGCGAATACTGTTGTGTGGAAATTATGAGCGTGCTTTAAGGAATAATTTATTCTTCGCCCCAGATATTTATTTTTGCGGATATTAATATTTATTTTTATTTTTGCACCATACTGTTGGATCGTGACCCTTTTGATTCTATATCTAGGTGTATATCGATTATTCGATTCTCGTAACCGAAATGGCATTTATCGTTGCATATACTAATCTTACCGCTATTGCGTTCGGGCGGCAAGCAGGCTATATTATGCGGGAAACAAAGGGACAATGGGATCGTACCCTTCGGCATCGAGAGCTAATATTGCTGCGTTTACACTAGCATTTATCTTCGACCTGCTTGGGAATACTGCTAATTTTTAATGCGCGGCTTCAGGTGCGCAGAAATATTTACGCGGTGTGAGTAGAGCATGCACAAGATACGAATGGAATTAGGAATTATGCAGTGTTTGCCTACGGCTAATGCTCTTAGGTACACTCCGTGCTGCTCCACCGCAAACAATGCTGTTTGTGTAGCAATAATACGCCTAAAATTTGTGATTTCGGTTATTCGTCATTTTGACGGACAGATACGAGCCTCGGGGGACGGGAAATATTAGTCGGCGAGCGTTCGATTTGCACGAGGGAGAATCCTCCACGATCCTCGATACGGGGCGCGGAAAAATAATCGTGCCAATGGCAACGATTGTTGACGATCGTCCGGTAAAATTTCAGATAAACGAAGGCAGCAATCGACGCGGAAAAGTTCAACCAGGCTTATAACCCGGCAATGAGTGGAAGACCTCGGTCGGCACTTCAAACGCAATAAGCTATAATAGCAATTAAAAGTTTAAGAGTACGAATCTCGCGTAAAGCTGTCATTGCGTTAGTTCGAAACGTCGGTGCGAGTATCGGTTGGATTTTACTCGCGCACGTAAGTACACGACTGCTCGTAACTTTTCGAGTAGAAAACTCACTTGTGCGCCGAAGCTTATAAGCTGTACTTCATTTATCTTTTTCCCAGTGGCCACGTCTAGAGCGTGTAAAGAATAGGATAAACAAGACATGAAAGCATTCTTTGCAAAGATTATCCCACCACTGATGCGCCACGACTTATTTACTCTCCGTTATTAACGCAGTACCTTATTTCTACGAAACGCAAATGAGGCCAGCATTCAACATACCTCGCGCATTTATCGTCGCACCGTTTACAACAAAAGCGGATTAACAAATGCAAAACAATGATAGCTCGCTTCAAAAAAAACCATTTAAACGTCCCAAAGAAACGTAACATATATACTCAACACACTTCCCACGCTTCTCGTCGCACCGATCCCTATAAAAGCGGAGTAGCAAGCCCAAAACCAAAGTAACTCACTCCAAAACACCCAAATAAACATCCCGAACAAACATAACCAATATACCTCCTTAACCATCAAATCTTCCAAACACAGATAAAGCACCGTAACAAAATCCAACGTCATCCTAGTAAAAACGACTCCTCTAAATTCACCATCCACTCTGGCGATTACAAAATCATTGTTTCCCATTAAAATCCCTCCCTTGGAGCGGGGCGCAATTTCCGAAGGACGAGTTTACACGTCGGGCCAGATCTTAACGGCGCCTGCATCTCGTCCGGGGAGTGGCGCGGGGGCGAGAGAAGCGGCAAGAAGAGGCTGCTCACTACCAATTCCCGGGCGTCTCGCGGGATATAATCGCGAGAAGCAATTTGTCGGGCCGCGAAATACGCGGGGGTCTTTAAGTCGCAGTAGCTGAGAGCAAACGAAAGGGCCGAGAGTGGGGGAGGGGGAGGGGGAGGTGGGGGGTGAGGCGGTAATGCCGAGTGGAGGGAAGAAAAGTTTGCCAGCGGGTGGATGGAAATCAAACGAGGCTGCGTGGTGGGCGAAGCGGAGAGAAGCCGAGGGAAAAAAGGAGCCGGAGGAGCCGCGACGAACGACCGCGATAAGGAGCACGAGGCTGGTGCTGCTGGTGGAATGGAGGAGAGGACCGGAAAGTGGAGGCGACGCTCGAGAGACTTCTCCTCCGGCGGAGAGTTCCAAGGAGGCTTTGCGAGCTCGTTCTTGCTTAACCCTCGCCGCGGTATTTTACGCGGGGCTACACATCGCCACGCCGCGCGATTATCTCCCTTATTAACCTCGGTGAAACTGTGTCGAGTCCAGCTCGACAGGGCCTTTTGTCTCCTCGCTGCTCTTACCTTGGCACGCCCCCGCGCGACGGTGTGGCGTGGAAATGAGGAATTTTAGGAGTCGTCACGAGTAGCCCTCCGCGATGAGAATGTGTACACAGAGCCGACAGACTGAGCGATGGAGTAGTATAGAGAGATATTGTAAGCATAGAGCGTACGAGAGCTTTGCTGGAGTTATCGAATGTGTGGCGCGTGGTAAGAAAATGTGTGAATGTATAAAGCGAGTGAGTACGCGTGTGATGAATGAACGAGTGAGTGAAGTACTGGGATCGAGAAGATAGTTGAGACTGAGCTACCGTCAAGAAAATACCTTTGCTTCGTGAACTATAATCCGCGTTAATTTCCTGCCGCCTTTACCTAAACATCGCATAATAGGATCGTCGAGGACCAAAGTATATCCAGGATGAGCGTGGAAAATGCCTCGATGGATCGTGGGGCGAAAACCTTGCGGTGACGATGCGCGTCGAAGGAGATCGCGGCCTTTGATGGGTTCGAAAATTGCGCGGGCTTCGAAGTATCAAAAGGTTCGAATCCAAGTGACGCTTTTAGAATTGAGCGTCTATATAAGCGTGACGTACGACGCGGCAAGGGACAAAGTAAAAACGCTGAAAGGAAAGCGCGTTATGGTTCTAAAGTAAGGGCCGAGTATCCGATCCTTTTTTTTCTTTATCGCGGATTACTGCTCGTAAAACCCATTAAACAACGTTAAAGCGCTTCCGCCATCGCGCCTTTGTGCGCTTATCCATCCAGTCCTCTTCGCCCTAAAACCTTCACCCACTTGCAACGACTCCGATCGGGACTGAAAACAATCCTCGACGATGACAATTTAAATCGTAGCCGAGCGATGCCAAGTGAATAAAACAAACGTACATAACGCGCGAATAAAAAGTAAATGGGGCAAGAACGATAAAAATGAGCTTCAGGGTAACCAGCGCGGATAAACGGATCGCACATCGTAACGCGTATACTCTATCAGATTCCAATAACAATTCGCTCGATAATCGCACCGATGTTCGCTCCGATTACAATCCCGAGCCACGCGGCCGGGGTTTGGGCCGCGCTGCGCCAAAGTCCGTGCTTTTAATTTTCTGACCCAAAACCGAGTGCGCGACTTAGGAGGTAACAAGTTAATCACGCCTCGAAAGGCACGAATAGTCGCGCTAGTGCCGCGCTCATTGTGAGCGTGTTGCGCGGCCTCGACCAGCACGGCGAACTGGAGCGTCGTTTAAATCGCGCACGTGTAAGCGGCCACTGCGTGTTCAGCGGCCGGAATGACGTTCGCCAAGTGGCAGCCTCGTGACGAGCCGGAGCTCGCAATTGTCGTGATAATTTCAGCATCAAGTCCGGAGGACGGCCGCGCGGCGCAAAGCGCGGAGAGCTTCTGCAATATATTTTCGCCGCCCAGCCTGTTTGGCACGACGAGGGACGACAGCGAGAGCGCCGCGTCGAGAGAGGAGCTTCGAGAAAGGTCCTCCCCCCGATTTCAAGGAAATTTAAAAGGCCCTCCGCTCGTAACGATCGCAAGCTTAATCGTGGTGGAGGATAGTCAGTCGAGGAGGAGGAGGAGGAGGAGAGAAAAGTCGCGGAATATCCCAGAGTTGTAGAACGAAGGAGTACCTCTACTACCTCTGCAATCTGCACGCTTTTTCCCAAACTTGGCGCGCGACTTTTTGTTTCGGAGCTAACCGCTTATCCGCGGCTATAATCACCAAGGGCTTTGCGGTAGATGGGGAGTTATTGTCCTGTCGAATGTCATCGAGGTGGGCGAGAGGAGGAGACCTGGGGGGCTCCCTTCGTGAGAAGTCGCGCCGGTGTTTCTTACGTAACGCCGCTGGGCGGTTCTCCGCGCGAAGCTGCACGGTTCGGTTGTACGGCGCAAAAAGGAAACGTTCGAGGATAGGCGCACAATGGTAAAACGGCTGTGAAATATGTCCGTAATTATCAGCAGATGTGCGGGAGCGTGGTGGAGCTTCGCGACGCGAAATTGGCGAGGAATGGCGAAAAGTTCGAGTTCTTCTTAACGAAATGGCGCTTTCCCTTTTTCGATAGGTTCACTTCTTTTTTCTTGAACTTTTATATGAAATTAATGTACATTTCCTTTGAAATTCTTGCAAGGAAATTATCTACTAAAAGCGGTTCTAAGGATTTCATAAATACACCTTGGAGTTTGTTAATAAAACTCGATTCCAGTGTCCGTTTCCCTTCAGTACGGCTAACGATTACGTATGTTTGTAGAGCAGCGCCTAATTCTCAGCCTGCCTTCCGAGAAATATATTTCTAAATCGTGCCACTCGTCTGCCAATAAGCACTGCGTTTTCTGGCTACTCCAATTTCCATGGAACACGTGTTTCCAGGCTGGAAGTTTTCCTAGCGTAGTTATCGGTGCTCGAGGAGCGTACATATTACGTCTCATTCTTCCGGGTATAAAGCATCGATCGTCGCTCCCCGATGGCGCCGTTAGCTTCGACGTCGTCGAAGACGCGATTCTTGACGCTCGTCCTCCACGAAAGGCGTACATCTTCGCCAAGATTCGGAAGTCGATCGACCGGAATTTTGTCTTCCAACTTTGGCATCCGTGTCACCCGAATTCACTGCGAAAATGTCGCGTGGAAACCTACAGATACGCTGTACGCATTCGTGTTTCCTCGATAGAAATCCAAACGCCATTCCCACGCTCTTCTCAGCGACGATTTTCCCGTGGAAATCGCACGTCTCTTTACGCTCCTCCTTCAAAGCGGAGTTTAGAAACTGGCTACGCTAATCTTTTAACCGAGTTACACTCCGCCACGCTTTCGTAGCAGGGACACGTGTCCGCTGCTGCGAAATCACGCGTGGCGTCTCGTCGATTCCGCGCAGGCTGCCAACATTGTTTATCGAAGGAAACCGCGCAACTATTCCGCTTTCGAGCGTAGTTCGAAACTATAAGTGTCCCCGCGGCAGAGCTCGTGCTCCCTAAGTGCCGTCGTTTGGGGGCGGTGAATTTTTAAAGCGGCCACGGCACGGTCTTCGAGCGCAGGAACGAGAGGAGGCGGTCAACGATCGCGCGACGGACCGAAACTTTGCGCGATAAATCTCTGGCGGAAGTGCATACTGCTACTCTGGACAAGTGCCCCCTAGATTGTGATCTGCGCTCGGAACTTAAAGAAAAGATGGTGCGTGTCTCGGAAACTTGGATGAAATTTTCCACGTCGAGCTGTTTGTCGGCTGAACGAAGATCTATGATCGTCGCATCAAAGTCGAGGGACGGGCGATTTTTCCAGAAAGACGAGAATATATCCGACCGAGAAGTTCACTTTGATCGTCCATCGAGTCGAATGAAATGCATTACCCACGAATCGGACAATTATTTTTGTTTTATCAAAATTAGTTGCTCCCTCGAAATATGCTCATTTTTATAAATCGATTTGCATGAAATTTCGAACGCACTACGAGGTAATAATGCTCGCCGGCACGTATCATTGCGTATTGACTTTAAATCAGGACATTAAATTGCAACATGACGTTTTTCCAGGGCGCGCCGACTTAATCGAATCGAATGCTTACGTCCTTGCGGAATACTAATTCGTGGCCGGGAAAATATATTCGGCAAACTTGGTATTTTATTTAAAAAATTAAAGTCGCGGCGCGGAGGACGATTGCAACCGCGGGTATGATTAAACATGTACGATTAATAATTGCCACGTGCATGATTAATAATTGCGATTTGAATATTTGTTTATCTCCGGAAGCCTGGACCGTAAATCACCCTTTATACTCGATCGGGTCAATGCAAATTCCTTACAATAAATGTGAAATTATAATCAAAACAGAGATCCAGGCATGATTTTCGAATACGTCGGCACGATGAACCTTTGATCTCGACGTTTAAAAACACGTAAGACAAACTTTTCGATATTGCAGAGCGTTAATAATTAAAACGATCTAACAATCTCGCTTCATCGGGGTACCATCGCATTGTTTTTTCACGCGAAACCATCCAGTTTTAGATCCCGCCCATTCACCTTTGCCAAATTACTCTTTCACGCGATACGTTGACCATAGACGCACTCCGCGGTTTTCGCGACCCATTAACACGTTGAGCGCCACGTCACTCATATATGGATAACGGCTATGTTTCCGCGGAGGGGCCTTTACCCGTAAAAGGGTGACACTCTTCTCCGTCCAATTAAAACAGGACTTTGAAGCTGATTTATAGTCATTTTATTTTTGACACAATTATAAGGAGTATATACGATATAAAGCAACGATGAACTATAAAGTAAAGAAACATTAAAAACACACTTACACCGATAATAAAATAAAACATTAAAATATAAATCATACTTATACTAAAGAAATCAAATGTTTGTATTTAAATTCGTATTTAAAATATTGTATAAAATTAAAAAATAATTTTATTTAAAAAATATAAAAACCACATCAAAGGATGACCAGGTAAGGAGCTGCTCAAATAACCATTAAACATTCGGTGGACGAATACATCCTCGGATCAAAATTAATTAAAACCCGGAAAAACATTTAGCACATCGCGCTCTTTGCAGTCAAAGTCTCGGATTTGGAGCCCGGGAGAAATTCCAGCGATTCACGCTGGGCGTGCAAAGCGTTAAAAAGCAGAATCTAGGTTCGATGACCCGGAGAACCGGCGTCGAAAATCAAACAGATGGACCCAGTTGCGATGCACACGCATCGATTCCTCCGCGAGCTCCCGCGCGTAATCATTTCCGGCAGAAAACCGATTACCGATGCGCCATGAGGTAATTGCGGTGATCCACGGCGCACGAGATACCGTCGTCGATCAAATCGAAGATCGGCCGTGTTAGTGGAAGGCCGACCTTGGCGCGGCGAGCCAGCAGCCTGTCGGCTATAATCGGCGGAAAACGAATTGGCAAGGTGTGCGACGACGTTATTCGCGTGCAGGCAGCCCCGCTCGCGTGCCTCTCGTGAGAGCGCCATTCTTTCGCAAGCCCCTCTGGGGACCCGTCTTTGCGGCAGGCGCCTCGATTCTCCATCCCAGAGGTCCCACGGTAAACTCGTTGGACGATACCCTCGTGCCAACCGCTTTAAGCCCTCTGCGAATTCAGGAAAATCGGAGATTCGTGTGCCGGACAAAGCGAGGGGAACGAATCGGGAGATCCTTAACGCTCTACGACCTATTTTTCCAACCGGGCTTTAGCGCTCCGATCGTGACTCAACGGAGACTTTCCGTACGCTCGCGTTATCGCGAGGCGATGAGAATTATGTTGGCGAATGATCGATCGATCCTGGATTTTGTATGTTCGAATAGTATATTTTGATCCGCTTGTGGGATAGGGTAACGAAAGAAAATTATAGAGACTTTGGGTGGATTCTAAACGAGTCTCGAATCGTTGGTTCGAAATTACGAGGATTGTTTTGCTGCTAATATCGTGGGTTGCTATATATATATAGGATAAGTTCAGCGCGATTCAATTTAACAACTCGACGACTCGAGGACAGCGTTACGACCCTTGAAATATACTTTCCTCCGCACTGGCTCTCTAGCCACTCTTAACACTCTTCTCTCTAACGACTCTCGACACTCTCTTCTTCAATGACTCTTCTACTATACAGCTTTTGTCATGACACCTTCGAAACTCTCCTCGTGGTCCGTTTTTGAGGATTTACGGGGCCCTAATTCCTCCGCATGTACCTACCTTCGTTAGTCCTATCGTTTTAGCCTTATCGCGAATGCGCGCACCGCAAAGACAGTGTATTCGCCTGTACTCGTCCAAAATGTGTTTCTCCTAAATAACACGACCCGTTAGGCTATGCCGTGGTTGAAGGAGTCACGTATCTCTCATTAATCCTACACACAGCGTGATCGCGCTGTACGCACGCGTAGAACGCATCTGCCATCTGAGATCAGCCAGGTATATTATAAGTTACGGGTCGAAATGCGAGTCACGTCTAAATTTTCTCGCGTGACGTATGCGTACAACCGTCACGATCGCGTTGGATTTATTACCGCACAGAGGATCGACGCGTAACGACTCTTGCAATCAACGCGGACAATTGATCAAATAACCATTACCTTCCAAAGCATACGCCTGTCTCTGTAAAATTAGCCCTCGCCAATAACACCCCTCCGGCTTAAAACGATTCGATGTATTTAACTTTCACGTGATCTTCAAACTATTCCACCCTAAGTATTATATATAATAATTAATTTCAAGCAATTCGCAAATCATTTCACGGTGCGTATACATAAAGGCGCATTCCTCCTCCTACAATTCCAGCTTCGTCCTTCGACTACCGAAAGCTTCTATCGATATCACGCGCTAACGATGCCATCAGAAACGAAGCAGCTAGAAACAAGCCGCGTTCCCTTCTGTTGCACGATTCGGATATTCGTCAAGCGCCCTTAGGCTCGCGCGCGCTAGTCAAAGGGTTAAGCAGGAGGTCGGGGGCTAATGATGCGAGGGTGGGATCGAATGGGTCCTGGGGTAGAGGAGGGAGGGGCGAAGAGGCATCTAGAGCCGGAATATAGTGCGCATTTACGCGTCTCACGTTCCTCAATTCCAAACGTGAGCTCAGGCGGAGGGGCGAATCGGACCTGGTCAACCCCGAAGACCGGTGTCGGACAATAACGAGGACACCTCGAGGAATGATCGATACGCGCGCCCAGGACGGGCCATCGGCATAACATCCCGTCCGCGCGCCTGCGGACCGCGAATCGATGCAGACTGCGACTATTTCGTGATGTTCCTCACCTACGTAAATGCGCCTGGTATGGCGATCGAAGGATCGTCCTCGGCTAACGGGGGACATCGATTGGGTTTGACCTTCATATACTCGCAGCGGCGGCCCTTAATACGACCAACCTGTGTGTAGAATTATGCGACGCGTATCCCGGATTGAGCGTTGGGTTTGACGTTGATACGAGAAGGGATGATGTGTGATGAAAGAAGCAGATTATATGGAGAAATAATTTGTAGCAGTGTAGCTGTATCTTGTAAAATAAATTTTGTTTGTGCCAAAGGCTCGTTTGCATTTGTTCGACTCTCGTATAAAAGGAATTTTTGGTTAATTTCGAGTTTATTTTAATCCCTTTGTGTAGCTCTTTCTTTTTGTATTTTTAATAAGAAGAATTGGCGTTGTGTTTGGGTAGGTATCAGGGTTGTCGATGGCAAAACGAAAAAGGGAGTTTATTATAATTAAGGAGATCTTTTACAAAGGTTTTTGAACGTTTCAAGCATAGTGATGTATATACAGAGTATTTTAAAATGATGAACTTACTCTTTGATAGTCGATATCGAGGGAACAAAGTGACGTAGAATTACAATTCTTGAACGTCCGTATAGTGCAATGTTTTCTCAAGGGATAACGATTTATATGCTCCAAGCGACCACCGTTAACAGCTATACAGGATCAATGCCGCTCAACCGCTGAGCTACACACCATTTGAATTTGACAGGCGATTACTTCTTAAACCATAACTCGCTTCGAGGAATATTTCAAATAAAGCCTACTCCACGTCGAGCCAGAGAGTGGAGAAGGCGTCCTACGGCCGTCGCAAATCTTCTCTAAGTAGACGTGCTTCCCAGATTTCTTAGTACCGTCCGGATATATAGCGCAGTAGCATATGATAATGCGCCGACTTCACATCCGTGATTCATTAAACGACTCCCTTCCCAATATTCCGCGCCCGTACGAATGCGGCAAAGATACCAAAAGGAACAAAGTATCCCGCAATCCGACTTGGCAGAAGTATCCTCCGAAAATCCAAAATCCATAATATATTCTCTATCCGACCTTCAACGAATAACTCCTCAAAACTTCTCTCAGTATACTTCATATCCACGCTCGTGCCCTTCCACATAGCCACACGTCATTCGAAGAAGCTCGACGAAATAAAGCCCTCCCGCGACGCGTACGCGTCGGGTCTCAACCGAGATTATCAAATTCCAAGACAGCCAGGGGAGGGCCATTTTCGTATCATCGTCCGTAACGCGAGGGAGGCGCTGTATCTTTACGTTCGTCGCGACCTTGTCTTCATATTTCAGCCGGTCCCCGCCAGGACCCAAGGGAATTTCGACGGCCCTTGGCCGCCCTTCCACCGCGAATTTCCATTCCGCGTAAGCACCGCTTGTTGACGCGGTTGCGGGCAAGGCGCCAAAGAATTTCGTGGAATGGTAATTCGGTAAGACCCAGGGCGGCTTGGGTCGTACAAAGGGGGATCCTCGGCTAGAAGATGATCGCGGGCACTCCATGGATCTCGGTTAGGCGACACGAAGCCCTCGTCCTCTCGTCTGGAAATTTTAGACGCCGATTTTCCCTCACGTATTCCAGCCGGAAACCTCGTTTCCGGGGAGCCTCTCGGAAGAGTATGTACCCTGCGCGAATGCGATCCGCCTCGGTAGCGAGCCAGACTTGCACCTTGTCTTTCGGTCGTCTGAAGGCGAGGACCCTTTCGAATACATCCCACGATCGCAAAGGGGACTTTCGGCGGCGGCATGCTGATTTAATCCCCTATGAAGCGTCTTCTCTATTCCTCACTTGTAAATACCGCCGTTCCTCTACATTCACGAGCTTCGCGAGCGTAATTTTGGAATATCAGGAACTTTCCATATCTGTTTAAATAAAAGCTTGAACTACCATCTCGGATATCCGAATTCCTACTTTGTCCGATTCGAAGCCGATGCTTCGTGCCATAGGTAAATTCTAGAGTCTACGATCTAGCATCCGCTTTAACCACTTTGGTTGCCGTGCCGCACTGTGCAATATAACATGCGGTAAGGCGTTACATTACACCTAAAAATCCGTACAACATATCTAAAATATCTAACTGTTAACCGACGTGACGGACATCTTGTTTGTATTTTTCCAACAAATTCCTATAGACGTGATATACACGTCGCTGGGGGTTTTGGAACGAAAGCATCTCGACGTGCGTAGCACGTCTTTATAGCGCAAGTGGTTAAAGCAGCGAACTCTGAATCGAGTAACTTTAGCAGTCGATTTATAAAAGTCCAGGAACAAGCAAGGGAATTGCTGTTTATAGACGCAGCTGTGGATGCAATTTCGGGAACATTACCCCACAGCATCTTGGTAGTCAGTATCAAGAATAAAATAAAGATGTGCAGTTCAACGTGGAAGATAAGCTGGTCAGGTGACTTGACGGTTTGTCGTAGAAAATCAAAATAAACAAACGCATCGTTATCGAGGTGATGGACGAGGCTTTCCTCGTCTGGTAGCGGAGCACAAGGCAGGACCCGTCGTGCGAACGTGATCTCGCGCGTGACGCCTGGTTAAGCGGGTTTCAAACAGCGGGCGTTAGTCATTGTGTCGCTTAGTGAGCCGCGATAATGCCGTTACAGCCCTTACTTAGCGCTCATATTGTTTCCGGATTATGACAGCGGGCGCGCGAAAATGCCAGCTCGCACAATGCGAGCCGCTCGCGCAAATCCGGCCGGCCTATTCTAATTGTAATTTCAAATACCCGCCAGGGAATGCCGCACTCTTATGCACCGTACAGAGAACCGCGCACTCGCTGTATGCACGATGTAACAATGCACGACACTTTACATCTCGTGTCGCAATGAAAGAGCGATAATAGGATGGACGGCGTGCCGTAATGCGATTCATTCCTCAGGCTGTAATCCAAGTTTTGATGTAATCTCTCTTGGAAAAGTATCGCGGGCTATTGCGATTAGTATTTTTCGTTCTTGATGTCAACTCTGCTTTCAGAAATTTGCTTTCGACGGGTGAGACACTCGATGCTGGAAGGTTTAATTATTATTTGATATCATTATTTTGTTTTGTTTTTCCCTTCCATCCTGACGCTGCTTTTTTTTATTTATACTGATTTATCATTCTTAGTGTATCTCTGCATTCAAACTAGTTACCAAAGAGGAAAATTAATACGCGTGATATTTGTTAGAAAAATAGATTTTGGAATAAATTTTGGGAAAAAGTAGCGTCGTTCTTATTCATATGCGAATCTTAAAAGATTCTTGGGTCTCTTTATACGAATGTCTTTATATGAGATTCTTGAGTTGTCAGGCTAGACTTGGTGTGGAAGATACGAAAGAAAGAGTCTCATTGATCTCTATGCCTCAAGGACATTACTACGAGGTTTACCTACGCCCTTAGCATTTGTCAATGTTCCCACGATGGCGATCGATAAACGGCAGTCGCAGATCCGGCGAAATTAATTAGAAACTGGCCCCCCCTGTTTAACCCCTTTGTACATGAGCGAAATGTGAAATTTCCGCTTTCGAAAGCTCGCTATTTCACGGTTCGCTAAGCACGTTACTTCGAGTCTTCATTAAGATATTTCACCCTCGAACGATCGACCTTCGTTTTTACCTCCGAGGTGGAAATAATCGACCTTTCCTCGACTTTGCTTCGTGTATTTTTCCGCGATACACAGCGCGCAGGGAGAAATCGATTCGGCCTGCATCCTCCATCCCAGCAATTATTTAACCGTGGTCCACGTACCACTTTGAGGGATTTAACAGTCAAGGATTCCGATGCAATCCTTCGAACTAAGATCCGATGTTTTACTGAATTTTATTATTGCATGTATAACGCTAAAAGATGAATATAACATTCTGCCAAATCTTCTAAACCAGATTTTAAGAATCTTGTATAATGTAATACATTGAAACCACGTTCTTTAGGCCAATGATCTATACAGTCGACAGCAAAAAAAAAAAAACACGTTCTTACCTTACACTAAGCTAAAGTACAGAGTCAATTAGAAGTTTGGTTAAACAAAGTCCTTGGTTAATAAAGTTCATGAGCTATGGAAGTTTACGAATCGTCGAATTATCCAAAATCGCGTAAGAAACCGATTCACGAATCAGAAGGACCGAGATGAAGGATTTCGCGAGAGGTGAACGTAACCTGGAGCCGATGGCGGCGTTTAAAATCTACGCGAGGCGAGTGACACTTCGAGCAAGCTATGGCGCGTACGCGGAAAGACGAAGGAACAATAGAGTCACTCGTACGCTGGCAGACGTCTCGTGCCATCTTCCATGATGCCACATTTCGAACGTCCCGCGAGGTACGACCTGGCGTCGAGTTCTCCGCGAGATAATGCGCCGGTGCGAGTATCTAATTCCTGGAATATCCGGAATTCTGATTAGAATTCCCGGCACTGACGTCGAGCGTTCATATTTCCGCGCCTTCGTCATCCTCGATCGAGCCACTGCGACTTAACGCACCTGCTCTTCCGAAACGAACCTTCCCCTTGCTCAAAACGAGACGCGTTTTCAGCCTGAGGTAATCTGCTACTGGAATACCGCGAGGAAAATACTAAAATGAGGATAAATAGTCCTGAGAAAAGTAAAAAGTGCGTATCGAGTAAAATGAGAAAAGTGCTCATCGAGTAAAATGAGAAAAGTGCTCATCGAGTAAAATAAGAAAAGTACTCATCGAGTAAAATAAGAAAAGTGCTCATCGAGTAAAATAAGAAAAGTGCTCATCGAGCACGTGTTAATATGAGTCTGCTCAAGGTAGCGTTTCTAATCGACGAATATTAGAGTATCTTTAAAAAAGGGAACACGATTCGTGATATATCAGTTCCGACCACGTGTTGGCCGAGCCTATTCCATAGGACAGCGCGTACTGTAGTCTCGGTGTGGAATGTGCCTTAACAAGTTTGCAACACCAGGCGGGGGATGGATGTGAACCCGAGTGAGCTATATACGCTACATGATTGCAGCATCGACTATTACGGTCACTTACCCCGGGACACGGCGTGTAAGATGGATTTTGAACGAGCAAGAACAATGGGATGCATTATCGCGTGGAAAATTTCGGAGGTGATGGCTAGTATTGAAACGCGAATTGCCAGAATGCGATTCTCCATTCTCCATCCCTCTACGTAGGACGGTCGTACAAAATGCATAACAGCCGGGCGCTTCGAGTGCTGGTTTAACCTTTAGTCACTGACAGCACGAAGGGGTAAAGAGTCGGTCAGGTATAATGCAAAGGGATATAGTCCACGCAGAAATTCTGAATAGCCCGACCTTAATCCGTGCTGTTCGCTCGCCTGGCAATCGCTCTTCACCCTGATACGCCTCGAAAGAATTCGAAGAATAGCGAGGGCACCGCTCTCCATTACCGCGCTGTTTAAAAAGTCTCAAACGTCTTACGGCATCGACGAGGAGAGAAAGAGCGAACCGCTGGTCGGCGAGTTGCATAAATGATCGACGGTGAAACTGTAATCCAGGATCTTTCACTTGCCAGGCAATCCATCCACTCGCTAATGTATCCGCAGGTACCTCCGAGTACATCGCCGATATATAATTCGCATAATTTTCTCTACGAAAAAGGATAATCGTGGAGTTTCGAGTGCAAATGCTCTCGTCCAAAATGTTGAAACCATATTCTTCCGGTGCTTTTGTCACACACGTCCTTCTTGTGCACGCTACAAACGCTTGCCAGCCTCTTTGTCCACAAATTCCCGATTTAATTCAAAAATCAAGCGCAGAGTAAAAAAAAAAGTCAAAAATCGCGCAAAAGAACGAACCCGGAAGCATAAATATATCGTATTTTTTACACATTGATATTCAATTTTTCGGTGTTATATTTACGAAGCGTAAAGAAATATCGTGAAAAAAAATAGGGGAAACGAAGCGAGGCGTCGACGCCAATATGCAACGAGCACAACGCTCTTTCCCCGCTCCACGATTTTCGTTGTGCAATCTTAACCCGAAGCAACCAGGCACAATGGTTCATCTTAGTTGTGGACACGCGATCGTTCGACGTCGAAAACCGCGGGGTCCGCGCGCACCGAAAACGCATTCCGCGGTGCAATATTCTCTCGCTATTTGCATCGGCAAAAACGTCATCAACGCTCGTCGATCGTTATAAAATCGGCGCCGCCGCGTTGCTCAGGCGCAATTTCGTGGCTAACAGAGGATAGCGCTTCCACAGCTTCGCGGCCTGCTACGGACGCGGCAATTTCCGGGAGGTGAATAAAAAAAAAATGGAAATAAAAATATAAATGCAAAAAGAGCGTGGCTAGATTTTCAGCGGTGATAGCGAAAAAAATGGAAGAGCTGGGGGAGGACGCAGAGAGGGAGCGATCTCAAGGGGGGGGGGGGGGGGGGATGGTGGAAGTTTCCAGAAGGACACTGACCAGGAAGAGGACCCTCGGGCGACGGACGCGTCGAAGTTGAGCGGCGAAAGACTGGATGGATGTAAAGAAGGGGGAAGGAAGAGTTGGTCGCGGTTGGGCCGAAGTTTACTTCGACCCAGTCAAGGTTCCTGCTGGAATTACCAGCGAGATAACTGATCTCGAGCGGTAACTTTTATAACTGCTTCGATAAGTAATACAGAGAGTGGCGAATTGGTTAGAGGCGGACTACGGGGGTAGCGAAAGGCCGGGAGACGGTTCATCGACTTTTGCGAGCTCGTAGGTCGGGAAATAATCCTGGCGGAGTGCGAGGCACCCATCGAGGGCCAGAATTACGTAAAGTCCGTGCAGTATAAAAATTCGATTTGTAGAGCCCGAAAGTTGCTCCGAGATATTGCTTAAGACGATCTTGGAATAAATCTCGTTCGTAAATCGGCAGTAATACACACCGCGGCCTAGTGCCTTTGTTATGTAGTGCCTTCATTACAGTGCTAGACGAGGAGGAAATTCTATAAAGCAATATCGATCACTTCTATCTCCATCTCGAATTGCAAATTTGCTGCTCTATTCGTTGAATAAACGTTGTAAATTCTTGGAAGGCTAAAGTCATCGATCAAAAATGATATTAATTACCTTTCGTATTAAACGATTAAATCCTCGCTGGACGGCGGTTAATAAAAACCGAATACACCTTTCCAGCCAACAAACGCGTTCTTAGCTTTAAAAAAAAACCATCCACACTATCACTTAACCCAAGGACAGTGCATTTTCGCGAACCACAATTTACCTTCCTCTCTCGTTCAAAGCTACAAACAAACTCCCAATCCTCCGCTCTCTGGAGAACAAACACAACTTTGACCCAAAAATAGCGCGTAAAAAAGCAATTAGGATTTTCTTTCAGAGGAAAAAAGCCCAAATTCCCCAAATCAGCGACAGGCGACTTACGTTCGGCCGCAAATTAAAAAGCGGACGGGTTAAGTGTTCCAATTTTTCCAGCGACATTGTCCGCGGCCCTATTTCGCGGCCCGAGGACGATCGAGAGAAGCTCGCGGTTTGGCCAGAAAGAGAGAGGGAAAAAAGGAGGTCACGGCTGGCACGAAAAGCGGGTTCCTTTCGAGCACGGCGCTGGAAAATCTTGGTGACGCGCTGGCCGCCGGCGGGTACACAGAAACGGCACCTGCGTGCCCCGGGGCACCGGGTTATGCAAAGCGCGCCCCCCTGGGACAGCGAGGCGCACACACGTTCGAATAAAATATGAACGCGCCCGAACGTCCTCGGTCACGTAGACCGATCCTGAAGGCTAAGGGGAAGGGCGCCTTAATAGAAAGGGGAGAGGGCGCTGTCGCCTGGAATTTTCGACGGCCCCGCGAAGCGTTCTCCTCCCGACTGAACTTTCTCGAGGAAGAAAAAAAAGTTTTATAAGCTCTCCTACGCCGGTTTATAAGGGGAGCCTGAGCTTGGAATTCGGGTAGGACCTTTTGCTTCTCCTGGAAAGCACGTGTGCTTGTTTTGGGATATGCTGGAGGAGTGAGAGACTGGAGTAAAGGACTAGGAGTATCCGAATTGAATGTGTATCGTCGCGATGTTAAGCGAGAAATCATCTTCCCCCCTGGAAAATGTTTCCGTGAGTGGCCACTTGTGATTCGTTAAGTACCCCTTTGGAGAGGCTCTTACGGGATTAAAGACTTGCTCCTGCTCGTATTGGTGGTTTTTGAATATCGTATACGAATGTTTTATTCGAAGACCCTGAAGACTGAGGGACAAACGAGGGAAGAGGGTTTTCATGGAAGCGGGGTATGTCGTTGTCCCATAGAATTTTCCAGGCTTGCGCGAATGCACTTTCCGAACTTGTCCTCGTATAGGGAGTTCCTTGGAAGCGTGCAAAGCTTGTCGCACGGACGACTCTCGCGTCGCATGGATGATAGATCGACAGGGAGCGTATGTTTTTCGAGGCGTGTAAGAACTCGGTCTCCGCGAGAATTCGGTTAGTTCCTCGACCCACAAATTTTGATCCATCGCGCAGCGACTCCTCGTCTCAACACCGTGACTTGAAATCCAGATATTCCAATGAGCTCTATTTTAAAACATCATCCACCGCTTCAGATTAAAATTTTATCCGATTCTCGAACTCGAGGTGCCGATAAGAACGATAGCCACTCCCTCGTCCTACGATATAATAAAATCGTAATAAAAGCACTACCTCAAAATTCAAATCGACAATCTTCCCGACACACATTCTTTCCTAAGCAATCTACCTAAAGCATTACCAGTCCTATCGTAGCCCTTTCCCCGAGAATCGTTACCAAACTTAGGCTCTCTAGCGTGCCTCGAAGTCCCGCGGCACATTACGCACGAAAAGCCCGCAAATTCCGTGACTTACAAAAGCAATTCCCTTCAAAAACTTTCTTATCGCACGACCGCTCCAATTTCCATCCCAGTCCCCCCTGCCCCTGCTGCAGCCTCGGCATTAAACGTCCGCGGAGAGGCAAAACAAGACACCGAAAATACCCACAAAATCGCCCGCGCTTTTTTCCCATCCCCTTCTCCCCCCTCGCATCCCGCGGCGTATAGTCGCGCGGCTCAACTAGGCGAGCGCGTGCCGCGCGAGGGGCCAAACTTTCGAGGCGTCTTACGTCTGCCAGGGAACAGCCCTCGCGGTGTACTTTCCTCGCGGTGGAAGCTCGAGGGACTGGGGGAGGAGAGGAGAGGAGCGCGCACCGCTGGAGTTTCGAACTCTTAACCGAAGGAGGCCTGCGATCGACCGGCCGCGAAAAGGAGTTTCCGCAAGGTGGAAACTCGGTGGACCGAGAATGCCGATCGTTTCGCCCGCCGTTTCCAGAGGAGAAAGACGGCCCCGCGTGGCGGCCGTGCTTAGGAGGTTCGCGAAAACTTTAGATGAACCTTGCATACGCGGCCCGGGCCCGACAATAGGGATCCCCCGTTCGTGCCGCTGCAACTTTGCCGATCCTTCGAAAATTATCGTACCGCCTCGCGAGGGAATCGTTACCCGCTGCCAAGCGGAATGTCCGTCGTTGGAGCTACGGTGGTGTAGTGGATAGAGGCTCGGACTGTCACGCAAGTAGACCCGGGTTCGAATCCCGCCCATCACCTCTGGTTTTTCTATGCGACATGTATACCGTAGCTCTGGTGGTTCGGAAACCACCTTAACACGTTGAGCGCCACGCGTTTTTCTAAGGTAATCCCGTTCAGGCCACGCGCGCCGCTTTTACGCGCTGGTAATTGTAAGGCCGGTGTTTCCGATCGCAATAGAAGATAGTTTACGTTCGAATCGTGTTGAACCTATAGGTATTGATACCTATAGGTTCAACACGTTACGCGCCAAGTCTGTTTTGTTTTCTTTACCGATTAGCCGTTCAGATAAGATTTCTTTGAAAGAACACATTACGCACCAAATCTGTTTTGCGTTCTTTACCGCTTGGCCCGCTCAGATAAAATTTCAGAAAACATTCCACCGAGCAGAATTGCGAGAAGATCCAGAAAAAAACACAAACTCGAAAGAAAATCGGGAAAAGTCTCTGAAGTTCGAAAGTACTGTAAATTGTGTTATGACAAAAATGTAAGAAAAGATGGTAGAGTGATGGCAAGGAGAAAGACCAAGCGTGTTGTAACATTTTGTAATACTTGTAAAGGAAAACCATTTTTATGTTTGTCATGTTACAATGAATCCCATTAATCCTGTAATGATACCAAATTAAGTAAATTTTAAATAAAGTTTCTATAATTCCGTAAAATAGTGTAAAATTTTATAGTTCTCATGTTACACGCTGTCAACCGCCGATGGTTGACGCGGCCTGAACGGAAAGTCCAGTGTCAGCCACCGATGGCTGACGTGGCGCTCAACGTGTTAAACGGTAGGTTTTTAAGGTTTGGCTAAGGCCAAATGACCTTAGCAGTCGGTGCCGAAAAATGAATTAAGAAAACGAAAACGTCCATCGTCCACGAGCTGCCCACTGTCGTGGAAATTATTCGTGGAGCTCGAAGGATGGGGATACGATGGATAGGCGCTTGTGAGAATAAAGGATGTGGAATAAAGAGGAATCCCTTGTGGACGATGTGGAGATAAGATATGCTTTCTTAGCGATCGATGGGGGATTTGAAACGTGGTGTAGTTGAGGATGTTGAATGTTAATTCTAGCGTGTTCCGCGAAGAGGATTGTTGTATTTTGTTGTTGCGTTTATATGCGTTACGCGCTTTTACGGACGTTGTTACGCTTCGTGCAACTGGCTGCGTGTCGATGCTTTTTGCTTCTCGCTAATGACCCATTTCCCTATGATACCAGTTTATTCGTGCTCGCCGGATACGAGATATATGGACCGTTTATTTTGAAAGTGGTGTAAGTCCATTTTCTCTCGTTTCGAGAAAATCAAAGGTTAGCATATTTGTCGATCAAAAGATATCGGTAAACATGTGGTAATGTTTCTACTTGTATATCGTACAAATGTAAAAAGCAGTAGTCACTGATCTTATCACCTGTCTATCGAAATGGACTTACACCACTTTCATGATCGATGGCCGCGGAATTTCTTTTATCGGCGAATATTGAATTGAACAAAGCGTTGGTATTTTTTTGAGGTATTAAATACTAACTGGTTATAAACAAAAGGTTTACGCTAAATTAAGCGTAAATCACGTGATATCTCATTTTTTTTTTAAACGGACTTACACCACTTTCAAAATAAACTGTCCATATGGTCCTGTAGGAATAACTTGTAAACAAAGTATAATGAATAGGGTGAAACCAGGCGATGATGGATTTTATTTAGTCTCGTTTTATCTTATTTACTCTACTTGGGTTTTGTTTCGTTATAGCGAACTTGGAGTTCGCTTAATAACCAGTTACGTGGCAAGTAACCAACAATAACAAATCTCGCTCGTAGTTAGTAATATTATGACGAGCCAATGTGCGAACTAACGTGGCGATCCAAGCTGCTGGAATACGCTCATCGCCGGTCGGTGGACCTATGAAAATTTTAGTCGGTAGTTTCAAGAGTACGCGCGGAACTGTTGAGAATCTGTCAAGTTTTGGAAGAATATGAGATGATGGGTTTACCTTAGCCAAGATTTCTACATTGTACTTGGAAATGTATGCCGAGAATGTTCGGTGAAACGTTCCTGCACTTTCCATGTAATGGACCGAGACCCGCGCTCCGCTGGCTGTGCACCTATATAATACATGGCCCCGTGTTTGTAATTATATACTATAATCGTATATTGTGCTATTACGGAAACGGGAATAAGATTGCTCGGCTGAAACTGAAAATCTTGGCACTCGTGAAATTAAATATTTTTAACCTACGCTCAGTGGCTTCAGGTTGGAAAAATTCCTTATAATGTATATCTTAGGAACTCCTTGCGCCCGACGTATCTAAGACAACTCGCGAGTATGGTCTTAGCGGGCAATTACTTCTCACGCTTAATAATTTCTCCATCTGATTTTGGAATTAAATTTGCGGTCGATAGAACCACGTAGCGTGTGAGAAAGTTGATAAATTTTGTCCACTGGTGCGTGGCGCGAATAATTAAGGTGTATTAAAATTTAGGAATAAATGATGTAGAAAATCTGGGATATAAGATGGCGAATTAAGCTGTACAATGAAATAAGGCGTGGAAAAATTTGGACACTGGGACTCGAAGATGTCTTATAATTTATACGCAGGGCGCCAAACATTTTTCATATCTTCGAGTGTATATGAATTTCGCAATATAAATGCGATATATCCAGCTTCCAAGCGGTTTTGCAGTATATATTATTTTTCAGCTCGAAGAAAGTAAGTCTCATTAATCACTTGCAAGGTACATTCTTCCACTTGCAACCACGACACTGATATACCCCTTCTCATCTCCGCGCGGCAGCTCGTCCATTAAAAGACACGGTGATTAATAATGAGCATTGCATCTTTGCACGCACAAAAGATGCAAGAGATACCGGCGAAAGAGCGATTTTAACACGAAGCGATTAAGTCCGTCAGACTTTGTAGTCAAAAGGGGATTACGGAGAAAAGCTTCGAGTCGCGTTTTAAACGGTTAAAGCCACCTATATAATTCCTTATCCAAAAAACATATCTCGCTCGTATCTCATCCTTTATATAGCATATCGAGAGTAATTAACGATAAAAATCGGATCGCAAAACCAATAGAAAACAGAATCGATATTTGTGATCGATCCATAACAGTCGCGATACTTCCATCTCAGGCGTTTAACGTTTCAAGCCCATCAACAATTCCATCTTGGCCTGTCCTCGACAGGGACATTTTTTCCAAGTACAACCAGAAGAGCGAAAAAAATTAATGGCGCAAGATCGATCTATTTCGAGCATTCCAGAGCAAATAAAGCAAAAGGTCGTTCTTACCAAGTGTTCTCGACCGCCCCGCCTTTTTTCTCCGCGCGATCAGCCGAGATGGCTCAAGAAGATTCGTGACGGAGGGCAGTAAATAAAGGAGCCTTTGTTTCCAAAAAAAACCCGATCGAAATTATGTCAAATTTCCCGACACTCCGCGAGGCTTCCTTCGAAGGAAGGCTGGGCGCGGCGTGCGGCGAGAAAAAAAAAAGTAAATCAGGGTAAGCGCAATTCGTCCCAGACGGCCGAGAACACGCCTCTTTTTGCGATCGGCCTTCCAAGGGGTTTCTCGAGGCATCTCCGCTCGGCCAGCGACCCTCGTCTTCGTTCCTATCCTCCCGGGGGTTATCGTAGGGCGCCTGCAGCAGGCCGCAATAACGGGGAAATCGAATCATCCTCCGCGAAGTACAAAAAAACCGGCGTTATGTTAATTCCAACCTGATTCCGAAGCGAACCCATAATCTCCGGGAATAACCAGAAGGGCGGAATCTCTTGAATAAAATCAGTGTAAAGTCGAATCCTCGCGAAGGACCAAAAATAGCCGCCTCCCAGGCTTACGCACCGATCGGCAGTGGCCCAGCAGCGAAACAGGGGGATCTTCCGGCGGAAATGAGGAGACACAGTCGCGAGATTCGGGATGGATTTCCTCGAGGAGAGCCAGCCTCAAATTCCCAAGGGAGTGCGGAAACAAAATTTTGTGGGGGGGTCAATTCGTTCGAGGCTTTGGGAGGGGGAGGAATAAGTTTTTCCGAAGTACCGCACCGAGGGAGGTTCTCGAGGCGGCTCTCTGCCGGATGCAGCCCTCGTTCCCTTTCCTTTCATCGCGCCGGAGTCGGTGGCATGCTGCAGCGGCTGCGGGCTTCCGCGCGATTCAATTACCCGCTCGGCGGCGCCGGCACTTATATTTCTTGCAGGCGGCCAGTGGCAAAAGTGTTGATTCTGGCTGGACAAAATTATAGTCGAATAAGCCCCGATCCCTCGATATTTGATCGCTGTAATTATAATGTTGAATAATGCGGAAGTTAAGTACGTGGAAGTTAATAATCGTAAGGGAAGACTTGCTTTCTCCTTTAAGCGATACATTGCTCATTTTTGGGCAGCAAATTATGTAAGAATTATAAAGCGTATAAATATAATGATAAAGCAGATCGAAATGGTCGTAGAATTTCTGTCCCTTTCCTTTTATTTTTGTGACCATGCGTTTTGTCACGCGTCGGACGATCGTCTTTTGGAAAGAGCGTATGCATCTGAAATTTGAGTTACGCGCTATATAGCGGATCGTAGCTGCTCATTCCTTCTTCGAGGTTGTTAAATAATCAACGTAGGAAAGCAGCATAGAAAAATCATGGCCCGAGGATACTCGAGTCGGAGTATAGCCTTACCCTATTTCCTTCTCGATTAAAAAAGTACGTTCCTAATCGTATATTCACTCTACTAACATCCTTTTAATTTTGAGAGACGAACCCACTTTTAATTTTAAAGGGAAAGGCGAGAACATAAATTAATTTCACATCCGCTCACCCTCCATTTCCCTGTGCACGATGCAAAATTTCAGGAGCCTGCCTTCGGCATATATTCAAACCTCAGAACACATCTTCGCTCACCGAAGCGTAATCATAGTCAAAGATCGAAGCACTTCTCACCATTGCTACAATCGTTTACTTCATCGCCTCTATTTTATCGTGTCTTCGTATACACTTATTAATTACGCACCACGCTTCTTAATTGAACATTTTTCCCCAGGATGCGATAACATTTTCGTCCAGCCAGAAACAGAGTTTTCAGCACTGTGCGCCGCGCGGTGACAAGTTCGAGGCGGCGCGAGACAGCGTGCCAGTACTTTTGCCGGGGCCAGAACCTATTTCCGGTGAAGAGATCTCTCACTTGGCGAGGCGACGCGGGATGGAAGACGGGCGCCGCTCGACCGCCGGATCCATTACGCGGCTTCTTTTTGCCCCTGGCCCGGGTGCCAGCCAATTAACGGGGACCTGGGTTTTGCTACCACCGACGTATGCCTTTGGTTTTGCATTCGGTACACGCGGAATCCACCCTGCACGCCATGTGAGTTTTCCGGCGACGTGTCCGACGGTGTGCAAACACCGCGAGAAACGCACGGCGAGCTTTGGGGATAGAAAGGAAATGGAGACTCGCCTTCGACTTCCTTGCTTAACTGAAAATAACCGACGATAGCGAGGATGTTGGCTAGGAAGATATCAACCGTAAATTTAACGGTATATTTATAGCCGTTTAACATTGGAGAAGTACCAAACTAGTCAAAATGACTGCTCAGTCGTATCTTTAAAAAAATCCTAGTGCTTTGTAAGGATGTGTTTTTTGCGATTTTCCATGATTTTCATGCGGTACATAGATCACCATTTTGATTTACTGAAATTTCCTTGTACTCTCCCCTTTTTTTTAAAGATGTATGCGGTGTTTTAAATATACCCAGAAGGTAGTTCTAGTGTTAAACAGCATGCGGATATATGAATACGCGCTTCGTTCATTGTAAAGTTAGTTCAATGGATGTTGTTCGCGTTTTAGAAACATTGACACGCTTTAGAGACCCTTACGCATGTTAAATCGAGAGAGAGAGAGAGGCAGAGAGGAATGCGTCAGGGAGACTTCAAACTCGCATTCCCCCACAGAAGCACCGAATACCTCTGATTTGAGGAGAGAAAAGGGGCGCGAGAGGATATTCCGCGGGAATAACCTCAACATCGTCCAGAGACGATAAGCGCATTTATAATCATAACCGGGCTTGTACATAGAATCGCAATAAAGTTCCATTTGCATAAGATAGGGGAGCGAGCGAAGTCGGAGAGGGTTGGAGCAAAGGGTTAAGGTATTTCTCCCACTTTTATGCCATTCACGTTCCGTCCGCCGTCAGGTCCTGGTCCGTTTCCTTGACCGAGATAAAGTCGGTCTTTCTCCGTTATCCGATCGCGAATGGCTTCGCAGTTCCTCCTCGTTCCCTTTGTCCCGATTTCGCCCTTTCCCGGTCCCGTCCGCGAATTTATCGTCCCTCCACACATTGCGCGTCAACGTAAATCGCGCCTGAATGGACGAAAATAAACTTTGCCTCCGCGGAGGCAGCGAGCTCGCGTCCGCTGCGGCATCGAGGCCACAATTCGGCGGTAACGAACGCGGCGTAGCCGGGGCTAGATCAAAATTGCGTTCCGCGGCTGCTTTCGAAAATTCACGGACCCAGAAGCGGAAAAACCGCCTTTGTTTCGCAGACGCGCTGTTGCAGCGCAGCAGCACTCGCGGCTGGCCGTAAGTAGACGCGAGCTACTGGCGGAAGGGGATAGGAGAGGGCCGGAGAGGGGATGGAGGGGAGAATCGAGGGATGGAGGGAGGAAATTGACCATAATTCGGAGCGCTTGGCTTTTCATATCCCTCGTTCTTAACTCTTTTCACGGCGAGGATCGATATTTATGCGAGGGACGTAATACTCCTGAGTAATGCGCGCGACGTACATTGGATCGATGTATCGACTGCGTCGAGAGTTCGATGCGCAGGCTAAAGTATCCGTCGCGTTTTTTCCCCTCCCCGGCGGACTCGATTGCGAGGGTGCCTGATAAACGACGGAGCACGTACATTAATAATATGTAGTACATTCGAATCCAATTGCGCGCATATCTCCAATTACCGGCATCCATAGCGATTACATTGATTTAATGCCAGGCGGGAGCGTGCAATTAAACTTGGAATGCTAATAAGCATTACCGTTTCGAACTTTTGTCTCATTCGCGAAATTTTCTGATTAACTTTGAAGTGCCTTTACGGGCGCATTGCGTTCGTTCGAGGGCCGCTAACGGGAAATTTATATTATATAATTGATGGGTATTTAACCTGCCGCCCGTCGACAGTCGCTCGAATCACGCATCGGATGAAAATTCTGCAGAATTCCTTCGCAATTTTCTACGTTCGTTATAACGATTGCTGTATTTCACTGCGCGAAAAGCGATGAAAGGATAAGAGAAATTCTTGAATGCAAATAAGTAACAGTCCTTAAGCAGGATTCCCGTCGTATACGAGGTATCTCGGCTAAAGGAGACCGCCTAAATATCTCCCTCGTTTTTCACGACGTGAAAAATGTTCAAGGGCTTTCGTGAAAAATGTTTCAACAAAATGCCCGTGAAAAATGCTCTCTCCTCGAGTGAACACCACGATCCGTAATTACTCGCGTGGGAAGGTGTATCACTTTGGGCATTTATAACGTAAGCAGTGAGTCGGTGTACAACCCGAACACTTTCATCGCATCATTGATTTCGAGTCAATCTCAAGCGTACCTCTTTATCCACTACGATCTGCAATACAAAAAAGACACGCGCACTCCAATAAAATAAAATAAAAAAACCTACCAACAATCGCAAAAAAGCGCAGAAAAAAAAAACCGATCTGCCAACGGAAATTCCTTTTCGCGTGTATATTTTGATCGAAGCCATTCGATTTGCGCCAGGAGCATTTTTCTCGAGATAAAAAACCAAAAGCTCTCCGCTTGAGCCAAGACACTGTACATTACACGAGCTCCGATTATTGAAAGCAGCTCAAACGCTTCGATCGCTCAGCCTATCGTCCTTCCCGATCGCATGCACTCGCAGCTTCAAGCTGCGTATCGCGCATCCCCCGGGGCAAACCGAGGATAAATCAGGGCAGACGGGGATTTCAAGGGTGGCGGTGGCCTCGATTTGGCGCTGGGACGTTTCACGGGTAGTCGCAAGAACTCCCGGCGGACGATTTACATCGAAATCGGTCTAGCAGCCGCGACAGCTCGTCCAGGAATAATCGCGGCCGGCCGACGCGTCGTCCTGAACCGGCGTTTTCCTCACGCACCCCCCTCCCCACCCAGAAGGGCTTTGCAGGGTGCAGGAAGCTGTGAAGCCGCCTTGGCGAAAGCGTCCCGCGGGACTGCGCGGCTCCTCTGGCCATTATGCATCAGCCGACTCCCCGTTTTTCATCCTGCTCGCGTGCAATTTTCCGCATTCGCCGGAATTCCACGGCGACGAGGTTGTCGGGTAATGGGCTTTTTCGAGGGATAAGGAAGGCGCGATGGGAGGGAAGAGCGGTGCGCTGTGTTGGGTCGTTAAAAAGGACGGCCACGTGAGAATTAAACGGTGGATAAATGGCGGGGGAGATCGGCCTTCCCTCGGACGAGGATAGCCTTATGGACCTGGATGAAGCGTGGTAATACACATGTATCTGCGGCAAATGTGCGCGTGATTACGAGTATAAATATTTAGAGGTGTATAAGAGATGTATGTGTGAAATTTGAAAGTGTCCGTCATTCTTGTGTTTTGATAAGAAGGTGCGTGATTGGAGGATCCATAGAGAGAAAGGTTCGAGATTATTGGTCCTCGATTCAGATTATGCTGTGAAAGAGTTTTCTTTCATTGTAAATTTTCACTGCCCGATATATTGTTCAGTTATATGGAAGTCGATGTGAAGGATTGGAGAGGCGCCCTTTGTAAGCTCGTGGTGGCCTATTTTTGCTAATTCCTTCGAGGCCACTCTGGAAGCAAGCGCCAGAATCTCGTATCCCTCATGCATTGTGGTACTCGTTGTAGCGTGCGCGTTTCTACTTAAGCGGTTAGACAAGTTCTTGAGGTGCGGGCGAAAACGTAGCGGTCTATATGATATCCAATATAGAGAAACTTGGCGTAATAAACCAAGAAGAAGAAGGAACAGCGCAAAATAAGGCGTCTTGGTAAATAGGAACGGGGCTTTTGACGCTGCGACACGTTTTCTCTCGCCTTCATACGTATACTACAATCCGCATTTATGTATACTTTACCAACAACGATTGAAAATCAGTACCGTCTCAATAAAAAAATAAGGACATTAATATCTTTAACTAAAAGTTAAAATCTTAAAACGTAACGAAATTCTTCATACGCAGATCGATGGCTAGAAAACGGATCATCACACGCGCTATCCTTGGACTTATCAAATCTATATATACACAACGATCGAAATCTCTAACTTACATAACCTGCATTAGGCGTAACGCTAAATAACCTTGGAGAGAATTCTCACGCGTCAAGTGGCCGGATAAAATCGCGAGTTCTAGAGCAGATACAGCGCGGACGTGATTTTCGAGAATAAAGTAGCTTAACCAGTGCTAATCCCTCGGAATCGTAGGCATCAATCCTGAGAATAAAGTTATTAATGCCAACGGCGATTCGCCCCTGGATTTCGCTCCTCTGTTTTTTCCCTCCTCTACTGCGTGGCACCTGCGCCGATCGGCGAGACGCAACGAGCCTTTTGCACGCGATTCATTCCCCTCGTTTTTCTTCGTCTCCCAGTCCCGCTGGCGGTCGATCCCGCGAAAAACGAGGGACATTCCCTCGCCCATTGCGGAAGAGCAGGGCCTCGTTAAGCTCCTAATTCGTCGTGCCCACCTCGCCGGCCCGCCAGGCTCTCTCCATCGAACCGCGATGATCTCCCTTGCAAGCCCTTAAGATCGCGATATCCGACTCCCCTGAAATCCCACAACCACCGAGAGAGATCTACGAGCCGTGAAAGACATTTGGATTTTGCAAAACCGGTATATAAGCGACCGCCGCCATCCTGCCCGCCGCTTCGACGATTAAGAATGGTAATCCTCCGAGGGCTGGCTTTCATTTCAGGATATATCCTTCGGATATTCCGCGGAAGCTATTTTCGATATTCTCAATGGGATTAGGGGAGGGAATAAAAATAGCTTCTTATGGACTCTCCACGGACTGAACTAGGAGTGATTTGATAGAAGTAATTTCGATGGAAAGGCGGGTTTGTAATTACGTACATTTTATCGTCCATTGATTCATGAAGTATCTCAAGTCTTGCGTGGATTTTGGGATACCCTGGTTACACTGTGGTTGAACTTTGAGCGATATATGAGCATTTCAAGGGAGAAATACGTAATTCAATGTGCAGGCTTTTGAAGGATTAAATAAGGACGAGTAATAAAGTGTAAGGCGATGGATTAAATGGTTTCTCCGGGGTGCGTTGACAATCGTAAAGGACGCGAGGGCCGTGCGGCGCGACACGAAATGCAGCACGTATTCCTGCGGATCGAATAAATGTTCCGTACCTGCCGTGACTCGCAGTCGTACATCCCTCGCTTCTGTTCGCGGCGCAATTCCAATTTGGGGGGGGGGGGGGAAACGATTTTCGCATGCTCGTAAAGCGTGCGTTAATATCCAAAGGTGTTGCCTCGGGAGCGAAAGAAACGCCATTGCGTCTTTCCAGTTGCTCGCGAGAGGTCGAAACAGCGGAGGCGATGCTGAGAAGCGTCGACTCCGAGGATCAAGCGATAAGCTCCTGAGCCTTGAGAAGCTCGAATACAAATGCTGGGTACAGCAAGGGCGGAGGCATACCGCATTAGCAGCGGCGAAAACGGATTACTTTTCAGGAAGCTGCAGTCCCTGAATTTACGGCCCAAATTCCAGGAGGAGAAGGGGTATCAACTAGCGCAGGAAATTCCTTAGACACACACGAGAATCTCGATTACGAATGGTCAGTGTTCCTCGGTTTCTTCTTCTTTAACCTTTTAGTTGCTATGTACAGCCGCTTTCGAGGATCTCATCGCTATGTTCGATACTATAGTGGCTTCTATGTATCCGTAGCTGTGTATAATCATTTATAATAGCTTTTCTACGTACCATTGGTGCGAAGAATACATAATTATATATCACGTGTACCGGTATGAAGTGAGCCTTAAGATACAAATGTGTCGATAGGGAATATTTGTCGTGAACGAGCCTTAATTTTTTTTTTTCTTTGGTTGGTATGACATCTGTCAAATATATTTAATATACATCAAGTCATTGAACAAACAATGTCATATTTTTTCATCGTGTTAAAAATGTCGAATTTTTTACCGGAAAGCGATGATTTCCGGATAGCATTAATTTTTTGTTCGACTTTGAAGAAAAGTGCTGCAGAGTCGCATCGAACGCTTGTCGAGGCATATGGCGATCATACTATAGTAGCTTTCGCGCATCATTTCGAATGATACGTCAGTACCGGTGGTTGTCACGCATTCTCCATGTCGTACCTCTTTTAAAAATACATCACGCACACTTATGTAATTAATCATTAAAGCGTACGTATTCATATCATCTCATTATGCTACTGTTCAAGTTTATCACAACGAAAATGCACGAATGTCGTTAGTAATTCCATAGCGCAAAGGACCACCGGACAAAGACCGCGGTGTTACATTATTCACGAGCAATCCGCCTCGAACACTCCCAGATCTACAGCGCCGTGGAAACTTTAGCCGTGGCTAAGAGGTTAATTCATTTTTGCGACAACATCTAAGATCATTCGGCCTAGGATTTACTGCAAGGTGGTTTAAATGCTGTATACGTATCGCGTCAAAAATTTCCCATCAGCCATGGGTGAGATTCGAACTCGGATCTACCACGTGGAAATCCCTGCTTCTATCCGCTGCACCATCGTAACTCTGTTCTTCCGTTTCTCCGCCTCCTGGTGGCACATCGATTTTGCCATTTCCAGGGGCTCGCGAGACTCGAAAAGGTTCATCCACCAAATGGCGGGCCGCGTCCTCCCTTTCTTGGGGCAAAAAACGCGGGCTGGCCGTGGGATTAAAGCTCCTCGCGCGACGCTGTATCGCGCGAGCGGCGCCCGTGCAGCCCGGCCCAGAGCTGGCTGGGAAAAAATGCAGCGAGAGGCGCGAAAGGGGAGATTATCCCTCGTTACACGCGGCTCTGCCGGTGCTTCTGTGGCGATGAAGCGAACTCGATAAACCATAAATACACAGCGTACCATCGTGCAATTCCGATCGTTCCCCACCTCTCCGGCCACATTCCGGGTTTACAATGTTGGAGGAAGTAACGAGGTGAGTTTGAGCACACATGTTTAGTCGAGTCATCCCTCAATGGTAACGCGTCTATTTTGGAAATGCGTTTAGAAAGATGAGAAGCCTGTTCGAGGATTCGTTTTATGGGATGAATGTATTAAGGTATCGATGCTGGATTTATTTTTCGCGCTAAGGTTCCTGGTGACGATTGAAACAAGATCGTTTAGTGTTTAAGCATATTGTAAAGCTGGGTGTAAGAAATGAGAATTTTCAATTTTTATGCCGATTGAGTTTTAAATAACTCGATATATGTGGTTCAAGTTACTAGTAATGTTGTAGGTTACACGTTTGAGTATTCAAAGAAATTTGTATGCAGTAAAAGAATGAATCTTCAACATAACAAATCTACCGTGCGCGTAAAATCTTGTTTCTCGAATTACAGGAATTCATCGCCGGGACCATTTTGTCTAGAACCTATTACTTACGCCGGATTCCTCGTCCCTACTCCTATAACACCTTAGATTACGTGGTAAAATCCCGAGCTGATGAGCAGCACTCGAGGCTCGCCCTCCCGGTGGACATTCCAGCCTCATCTAATTACATCCTACAATTTCACCCAGATTCTCCCTGATCACAGCACGACCTCGAATCTGGTCGCGCTAAAAGGCATAAAAATCATAAGCGAGTACCGTAGCCTATTTACACGTTTTATCTATACATAACTTTCGTCCTTGCTCTCCTCCATAATCGTTTATCCATACCTCAGTCTATGCAGAGCGATTACAAGGATCGCAACGAAGTGTCTATAAGGAATTGCACGTGCTCGTTACTTGTACGAACTTAGCCAAACCTCGTATAACGAATTGAATTCGTCTCCTCGCCAAGTTCCAGTCTTTCTCAAACTGCACGCCAGCGTGCCACCTTATCATCCCGCCTCGATCCTGCCATTTCGAGGGCCGAAATCCGGTGAAAATCGGTGCGACGTTCCTCGCGCTGGTGTCCCGCGAGGGCAGTTGGAAAATTCCATAGACCAGGATCTTCCACCAAGGGTGGTCGAGATTCGAGGACGAAGAGGCCACCCCTCTCTCTCTCTCTCTCTCTTTGTGGCTCGTGATACAGCGGGACAATCCCATTCCTTTCTTTCCGATCCTCTCCGCTCTCCAGTTGCCTTTCTCCCGCGAGCAATTACGAGGGGCGGCGCCGCGTAATTAAACGAAACGCGGGCCCTCGATAAGCCGCAGATTTCGCGCGAAAACTTCGCGAATTGCCTCCGACGTGGATTTTCCCGCGGTCTTCCGGCCCCTGGCCGCGAACATTTGCGGCCTGGAAGTTATCCACGGCGGGTGGCGAGAGAGAGAGAAAGAGAGAGAAGGAGGAGGAGGAGGAAGCGTTGAAATAAAATTAAAGGAACGAATGAACTCCTCGAAGTATGGAGGGAGGAGAATGGATAAGCTGGATGTTGTCTAGGAAGCTACATTGCCGTTGCTACGGGAGAATCCCGGCCGCCAAGCTGACTAACTCCGCTTTCGTCAACTTCCCGGAATACCGGCCCTGGCGAACTTCGGGATCCGAAAAACGTAAACTTTCGTAATTCTCCTTCTAAAGTGTTAGTCGATTGGACGTCTCGGTGGCTCGTTTGTCCCGCGCTTTCGACGGAGCCTTTGTTTTTAATCATGGCTTCTCGAGCAGAGGGGGCCGCTCGAAGTAAGAGTCACTCGTCCTGTGCTTTCAAGAGTTCCACCGATATTTTTGGGGGAAATCTTGATACGAACTTGAACGACGATCAAAAAAACGATCTTAAGGAAGCGTGTTCAAGTTTCTCGGTCTCCGAACAATCGTATTATTTCCCTTGGAAAGACGTTCCACGGTGTGCTCGCGATTTCAAATGTTCATGGGGCATCGCGTTAATGACCAACACGTGTGAAGATCGGAGCAACGCCGTAAAACAAAGTCCCGACCGAACTGCGTTTCTAACAAGCGCGAGCTCCCCGCGGACTTGAGTTGATGAGTTGCAGGGCAGAGGGGAGGACGCTCGATACGCTCCAGGAAACGAACTACCTTTGTATAATATTTACAGCCCAGGCCCCGCATAGTATCTCCCTCGAACTCGAAACCCATGATCCTCGTATCGTCGACGAAATGAAATTAAATAACTGCAACGAGGGCCAGCATTACTATACATTTCCTGCAAATTGGAGTACCTCGGCTCGAGGGCGGAGGGTTTCCGCTCGATGTTATCTGTAAGCCGATATTATTAGGTACTCTATGATGCGTGCGATCTCAATGTGGTTTTCATCTTTAACGCGTGAATCATACGCGTCTCGATTGCGCAAAAATAAGCGAAACTCGTATGGTCAATTATGCGTATATCGAATTCTGCGACGATATTCGCATGCCGCGGAATATGCGCGGTGTTCATATCGAAGATAAAGAGAGGAATAGTAATCATTTCTAGCCTACTTCCTATTCAATAAATCACGAAACAGCTAATCTCAAATTATCCAAGGATCAAATCGATTTAGGAAAACGCACGGATAAATTACCACGCGTTCGATCGATGAGCGTACCGTGACGAGGAGGAGCCTCTTGCCTCTAATCACGAGACAAGGATTCCCCCGCTCGTCGATAATCACGAATACGACGGAGCTGCGCCCACTAATTGCAAAGCGACACACGCTTTACCGCACACAACGCGTAACCTTTGATACTCAACGTAATGTAGATCGTACAAAAGTCAACGAAGCTAAAAACACTGCACCACATTCGACCAAGATGTAAGTCGTTCAGTGCACACATCGATTAACTTTATAAAACAAAAAGTTGAGAAATGCGACGAAATAATGTATATCGATTTTTAAAATTTCTCTTATAATATAAATTCAAATATATAACGCAGAATGCATAAATACAGATACAGCCTTCATCTAACGGTATATAAAATTAATAAGAAAGGATAGCCAAAATAAAATCAAATTGGCTTCCGAAATGAATCACTCATTGTTCAATGGCCAAAAAAATGTTGCCATTCAATGATGTTAATCTTTATCATTCAAGAAAGTTACTATAAATATAAAAAGGTTACGACTATACCGAGTGCTTTGAGGCTCAAATTCAAGATCTTTCAAAAAGTGGAGTTAATCGATGCGTGCACCGAACGGCTCGTGCGTCATTCAATAGAAAACAAGCCAGCGACTATACCGTTAAGGCACGGCAAGCGCCAGTAGTTAGATCCCCACTAACAGTATCGATATCCTCGAACAAAGTCGAGTATCCGGAAAAAGCGCTATCGCGCAGCGCGCATCTCCGCGCCAGCTTCGCTCGTAAGTTTTCGAAGCTGGTTGAGTTAGGGAGTGCGGCGCATCGTTCGGCCGCTATCCATAAGGCGATAGTATCTCCTGGCCGCTGCAAACGGCCGTTCGGCAGTCGTTTCTCCGAACGGAGCTCCGTGCCGGCGGCTGGGCGCAATTTATCGCCCGGCGAGTCGACGTTATCCCCCGGCGCAATAACGATAATCGTAATTAGCGCAGGGGATAAATTTGGCGGAACAAATTTTGGGGGCCTCCGCGAGACAAAACATCTGGGCTTCGCGGCGGGAGGGTGTGGGGATGAAAAACTGAATTAGTGGGGACGTTACCGCGGCGTTTGCTCTATCCCACCGCTTTTAGGGGATCCGCACCATGATTAATCTTCCCTCTTTATCCCTCCCCCTCCCCCCGCGGCCTCCGCGAAAAATGTACCGCCCGCTCACTTGCCTCCGGTGTTGCTTTATTTATTTACTCGAGCCCGGTGTCGTACCTACGGCGCGGCTTAACGAGCTTTCCGGCTTTGACCGAAGGCCCATCCCTGAACTCGCGGTGACTTATATCGGTGGCGCGTATACGGACTTCTCGTCCCTCGCGAAGCGCGATCATTGTTTCCTCGATCGTTCCTTTCTGGTCGGCGCCCAGTTTTTGTCGGCGCTGAAGATCGATGGTTTTGATTTTATGCGTGTTCGTGTGGAGATTAGATCGATACCGGAGAATCGCGCGATTTGGTTAAGTGTACTGGTATGCGTTATGTTAAGATAAATGGTTATAAATGAAGGTACGAGAAATGCGTTTTTATAAGCTTCTAAATCATTTAACTCGATAAGTACATTTTAGAAAGGTATACTTTAGAATATTTCCTTGCGGTCATTCTGATCGATATTATAGGTTTATATATGGACCGTTTATTTTGTAAGTGGTGTAAGTCCATCATTTAAAAAAAATGAGATATCGCGTGCTTTATGATTAATTTAGCGTAAGATTTTTGTTTATAACCAGTTAGTATTTAATATCTTAAAAAATACCAACGTTTTCTTCGATTTAATGTTGGCCGATGAAAGAAATTCCGCAGCCATCGATCGTGAAAGTGGTGTAAGTCCATTTCGATAGACGGATGATAAGATCAGTGGCAACTGCTTTTTACATTTGTACGATATAGAAGTAGAAACATCGCCACACTCGCTAATATCAACCGATATTTTTTGATCGATAAATATGCTAACCTGTGATTTTCTCGAAACGAGAGAAAATGGACTTACACCACTTACAAAATAAACGATCCATATGACAGATATATGATTAATATGAATATTATTATATATGATAGATTTAGCGTTGATCATATTTGCCTTACTTCCGCAACGATCGAGAGGATCGAGAGGTTCGACTTGGACGCAGCCTCTGTAATGGAATCGATGCTCGGTGCCGGGCCGCGCACGGAGCGCCAACATTGTCAATGGCAAATTCGGCGTTTGTCGAAGTTCGTCTGTGCGTGGCGCGTATCTGCAAATGCCGACTGCAATTGGAGCGGGGGCGCGCAGTCACGCACTTAGGCAAACGAGCACGCGGGTTGGATCAGCTGGCAGCTAGGCGCGGCTAATTATTAATGTTTCCAGCGCGCCCTTACGGCCGCGAAGTGCTTACCCCCGGATAAAGGGAATTCGACCGGGCGAATTAGTTTCGGTGGGATTAATCGCGTTCGCGGTTAACTTAACCGCCGGATTCTGTTGGAAGCGGAGCCGCCTAACAACCGGCATCGCGGCGCGGACTTTAGGCACGGTAAAAGTTCTGTTTCCAGCTGGACAAAGGTAATATTTTTCGATCGTTCGACCAGAAATTTAATCGAGGAAATGTTTTACGTTGGTACGTTTAGTAAGTATTTTTTTTTAATGAAAATTTTGCGGGAAGAATAAAATGTCGTCGCAGTGCGCTCTATGTTACTGAAAACGGAAACGAAAGAAACGCCAGAAATGATGAACCGATCCAATATATCAATTGACATAGGATTATAAACATACGGTTATAAACTCTGCATTGCTTGCTTTTAAAAAATAACAAAATACAGTGATCGCGTATGAAGAGATCACAGTTTTTTTTCGCGATAATTATGCCCACCTAGAGTCAACAGTTTTACCACAGTGCGGCTCTAGAGGGGCGGAAAAAAGGGAGAAAAGGAAGGAAGGAGGACCTGCGGTAACACCGCCGGCACTATTAGGTGCTCCGACGAGCCGGAATGCAGAGGCGCCAACTTACCTCGAGGCTTGCCAAAATCCGAGGGGCCAAAGTTTTCGACGACCGCGGGAAGAAAAGGAACTCCCTTGGAGTCTACCCTCCTGCCTCTTCCTTTTTTTTTTCTTTTTTTTTCTCAACGCGGATCGTGGACTTCTAAGTTTCCTGGGCTCTTCTGCTACCGGCACCCGGACGACGACGATATAGAACGCGGCGAGTTGTGGGCATGCAGAACGGGCGGTAATCGTGGAATCGCGTTTCGAGGTACTCGCCTCTTTCGAACGTAATAAAATGGTGTTGAAAAAAAATATAGTTTATTAAAAGGTTGAAATATATACAGAGAAATACAAGGACGATTGGTGATAAACGAGAGTCGAGATTCGGCGTTGAATTAGGCGTCGTACTTCTTATCTCCTCGCCGAATTTTCTGTCCAACGCTCTACTCGAAAAACTCGACGCTTTCTCTACGAAACTTCTCTAAAAAGTAAACTTGTGTCTGTGTACATTGTCTTACATAACAAAATCGCCGCCGCTCTGTTTTGCTGAGTGGCGGATGGGTTTTCCCTATCCCAGGCAAACACCGCGGCTTATTAATCCTACACAACGCACGAATGATTTTATACTCATAGCAATACGTCGCTCTTTAGGTTTGTTAATTGGCAGTCGCGCCTTTCGCGCTTTGGAACACGTGCATATGGATGTCCTATTTTATTACAACCGCTACGCTTCCCTAATGAATATCTATCGCCTTCGATGTGCACCGCAAACTTACCGTAATAGCTTATTTACAATCAGCGAATCATATCGGGGTTGAGCAAAGTTTAATTATTACATATCGGTTTTACCGATCGATATTAGAAACCGATGAGCCCATCTGGAAAACGCCAGGTGGTACGCGAAATATTACATAATTACCAATAAGAGAGGCTACACACCGACCGAGTGTAAATTCGCAACGTTCACAGAAATAGATAAGCATACCCTTTTCATTAACGCGAATACCACGATACCTTCTCGAAGGAGCGTAATAGCGAAATGTAAACAGCCAAAGAAATCGTCGGCTATTCGCGCTCGTCGATCATTAGCGATAATTCTTTCCTCGAGGAGCTTCGATTTTTTTCTTTTTTTTTTTTCCTTCGACTCCGATGGGCTTACATAACGAAATAGGAACGAATAAATAAGAACCTCGCGAGCGTAGAAGGGGAGCGGGGGGGGGGGGGAGCTGATATCGGAGGCATCCGTGAGCGAACTCGCTAATTAAAAAGCCTGCCAATTCGCGGATTCGTTACCCGGCTTGCTTTCCAGCGTGCCACCGTGTTTTTCCACGGCGACGTGACAGCTAAATCCCGCCGTTTCCACGCGTTCATCCATTCATCCGGCCCTCATCCATCTTTCCATCCGGCGGTCCTTCGTTCGAGGCGTTCGAAGGCGCGAGCGACAAGCTGATAATTACTCGCCGCGAGCGAAATCCCATTTCCATGCGAGAAGCGGGGGGGGGGGAGAGGAGGAGGAGGAGGAGGCGACCGAAACAGGGTCGGCGGTTTCTTCACCGTCGAGCTTCCAGGACGGGTAATAGGACGGGGAAAATTGAGTCTGCCGGCTGCTAAAGTATATTTAAGAACGCGAACCCAACGAGCAGGGAAGCGGGACCTCGACCCTGTTCATATTGTTTTTATCGTCCAGGCGCGTTAAATCAGGATGCGAGAACAGTGTGCAATCGTCGCAGGATAGTCGACGAGGACTTCGTGCAATGCTACGTTGTCCTGATTTTTGGAAAGGGTAAATCTACTCTCTGAGATGAGCTCTATGTGTAGGATTCCTGAGGGCATCGCGTTTGAACTCGCAGCAAAACGTGCTTTGGTATGTGAACTCTTATCGACAGGCGTGCAGTGTGATTGTGGATGCGCAAGTAGGTATGAAAGAGACAGTAGAGAAGGGCGCGTCTTGAGAGTCGCATCGTGTAGAATAAAGTGAATAACAAAGAACGAGAAAATAATTGAGAATATTTAATCCACCTTAAATCCCCACATATACATACATAACAAAAGTCACGCCTCGCGTACAAGACCAGGTCCCTCCCCTATAACTTCCATCGTGCCCTTGGAAATGCAGACTTCCCATTCCACGACTCCTAACAAAAATCGTCTCCCGCTTCAAGAAATACCCAAGACCTCAAAACAAAGTAATACACTACAACGTCGCTACTGCACATCGATAAGCCCGACATTCAAAAATCTACATCCCACCACAAATCTCGATAGACAAAAAGCAAAAATCCAAGCTCAACCATTCCAATCATCGTCCCTCACGCTCCTCAAATCGGACCCTTAGAATACTTCCGTAAACCCGCCATCGCCAAACGAGGGGAGAGACGATCTACCCCCTTCTCCCATTCTCCCGCGAATTATTTACTCCCCCGGCCGTAAAATCCCCGCGACCTCGAAGTTGAGCGACGCAGCAAAAGGAGATTATACTGTACAGGTTATATTATATTTCCATGGCGGGCGAGCAATGCGCCGGGAAAATCGAGTCGCCGAGCGTTAAGGTACGTTTAAGGGCCAAGAAGGTGGGGTGGTGGCGAGGAGGAGGGGGGGAAGAAAGTATGTAGAAGGCGGTGTCGAGGAAGTGGTCCGTGGAGGGTGCAGAGCAGGAGAGGGGACGCGGGGGCGCGGGGAGGTTGAAGGGCGGAAAAACGGAGGAGAAGCGGTACAAATTAAGGGGACTTCGTTAGAACGTTGTAATAATTACTGCAACGCCCCTGGTTTTAAACGTTGCGGGCGCACCGCAGCCGGATTGTCCCGGTGAAAATTTCTCGATGAGAAAAGGGGCCAGGAAGGGGTGCCCGGGGGTGGCGGGGGGGGGGGGGGAGGAAAAAGGAAACGCACGGCGCGACGTGCAGGGAAAACGCCGGAGCGCCGTCCCGGCTAACGGCAGTAATAAAATGCAGACTGCTATCTAACCGTCTCGCTTACGGCTTCCTTGCCTGGGGTAGAACGAGCCGAATGCCTGTACCTGCCTGCTTCTTCCAAGCCCCCCCCCCGCCCCCTGCCCACTTCCCGCTGCCGTTAGCGGAACGAGCACTGATTAGAAAAATTATTAACAAAGTTATTAACGAACACGCTTTACCGGCATTCTGTTCCCCCTCCCCCTCTCCTCGTTTCAGGTCCCCGTACTCCACCGCTCTGGGAGATCATCCTCGCTCCTTAAACTTCCGACCTCGCCTCTTATCGCAGCGCCCTTTGGACGAATCGGCGCCTCCGTCGTTTAACCTTCGAACGCGGCTGCGTCCCAGGCCTATATGATTTGAACGTATGACAAGTGGAATCGCGAATATGGCTGTGGTGAATGTGATGTGGTATTAGGTGTAGAACTTCGTTTCCGCTATAGTCGACCATGGAGAATACTTGGAATCATGAATGTATGATCAGTTTTTGAGGATAAGGTGATTTTGGGATAAAATGACAGAAGTTGTACGGGTAATATATGGAGCGTGTAAGTTTCGATGGCCAGTGACGCGATGTGAATGGGGGGTTTGTAAACGAGGGAGGAAAAGATTAGAGGAGACGGAGCTAAAAAAGAGCTGTGCTACGTTCGATCGAGGCAGTGAATTATTAAAGAAAGAGGCGGTTGACTATATAATCATCGATAGGACGCAGCTCGGACGTTGAGTGACTACAGTCATCGGTAGTGTCGTATTATCGTTACGATTACTCGTTCGAAACAATTTTCCAAGCCACTTGCCATGCCCTGGCCGTGTAATACGGCGCGTGCATCCTCGTCGCGATGGATATTTTTTAATTGTCCAGCAACCGCGCGGAGGGTCGACCTGGGTGTCGTTTCGCGGTACGACGAAACGCTGCGGTGCGAATTGTAATAGTCCTCATTAGCATTGGCCAGGCGGGGTTTGATTATTAAAATAATGAACGGCATATATATATTATCACCAATGAAAAGCTCGTTTTTTTCCGAGGTCGAGCCGCGTTTGAAAATCACGCGTTTCTCTGCCCCGTCGTTTTTACCAAGTGCGCGGGAGGCTTCAGCGTTTCGCGTATCTCCGCTCCCTTTTCCGTGGTTTTTAACCTCCCATAATTAACGTCTCCCGGCTTTTTTCCTCCGTCGCGCAAAACAGCCACGGGCGGATTAAAGCGATGAGTTTAAATAATTCTCGCTGATAATCGGAATGTAGTCGGACGTGCATAGATAATGTATATTCCAAAATGCAAACTCGCGTTTCGCTGGTGAAAGGAGGGCTCCGCGTAAAACGGACCTCGCTGAACGCCGCTTTCATTGTTTTCTCCACGGTGGACAAACGCGGCATTGCTAACTGCTTTCCGCTGCCGTTTACGGACCGTGCTTTGACGAACAAAATTAGCAAACGCGCGCTGTCTTCGCCACTTTTCTCTTCTCCGTTCCAGCAGAACTACAGACTTTTCCGCCCTCCGCGCTTTTATTCTTTTGCAATTTCTGCCGCTCGGGTTTTCCCGGATAAATGGCTAATGAGACCAGAGCGCGATTATACGAGCAAATTTTCGAAACGAAAAAGGAATTAATCGGTACCGGTTAAAGGTCTTTTACATCGCAGAGAATTTTTTTGATCCCGGAGTTATATATTCTCAAAGTTACCATAACGAATGGCGATCGTAGTATCGCTGACTTTAGCGTATAATTATCACGTTCGAGAATTATCAGAATATTATTAACACCGAATTATTATCCCCTTCCAGACAACACTTTACTACCTTGTAAAGTAGGTTGAAATAAAGCTTGTTTCTACATTTCTACATTTTCCTTTATTACTTGTTATCGTTTATTTTCTACTATTCCAGTTACTATCCATTATTTCTGTGTTGTTTCCATTATTACTTCGAGCTGGTTAATCCAGCTTACATCGATTCTCATGGAAACAACTCTTTCGGTTTACGAACAGTTTTACCAAACCAATTATGTTCGTAAAGCGAGGTTTCGCTGCGCTGTCATTCGCTTCCGCTCTTTTCGCGAGCGCCTAAGTGCGCTCCTAATTCGAGCTTCGGTCTGTAAACCCTGGCGCAACGTACGCCCAGGACGGATTTTGGCCCGGAATATTTACGGTGGCGGCGATCAAGCGTTTTCAATAAACGTGGACTAGCAGAGCGAGCGCGAAATCGACGTCGGACTCGATAAATCAATGAATAGTAAACGAAAGTACTGTCGGAAGGGAGGGGTGACGCATGGGCACCGGCAGGTTAAAATATTCACCGTGCTCGGAGTTTGGTAAACACGTGGCCCGGTGTATCGCGAGTCGGAAAGATAATTTGTCGTCCCGGGGAAAAAGCGGAATTCGGAGCGCGATTAAACGGACCTCGTGTCCTCGCGTCGATCGAAAGGGTAAACAGCCAAGTTAACCCTTTTCGATGCTCCTACCGTACAAATACCTCGACAATTTTCGGATCGACGGGTACACACACCTTTGGCGTCTATTTTCTTTACCTCCGATCGTCCGCAAATATGCAGAAACGGTCAAAAACGCTTGTCGAAAGTGGGCTTATGGTGATGATTTTAGTTCCAAAATCGTATCGATAGTGGATATCATAAATTGAAGGCTGCGCGGCATGTTTGAAATTTGTGTAAAAACGAGCGTAAGTCGTGCCTCTAAAATAGAGGTACATACATTTGGGAGAAAGGATTGTTTCTAAGTCATCTGCACCGCTGTATCTTTCATCCATAAAATTCCAGAGAGTGATCGATGACGATAAACTATTCCAAGAGTTTTGTTAGAGGCTCCTTTTGGACGATGCTCGAGGAAATTAAAAATAATCCTCGATACAGGAAACGACATGTTTGTTAGCCCAAGTGCGACACACGGCATTACTCTATACTCATATTACACTTGTTCTATCTTTAACCAGCCGTAATACAAAACCGCTCGATATCCAGTATAGCAAACTGCTGGAGGCTTTGTAGTCTTTATCGTCGATCTATTATACGAGGATTTGGAAGATACTAACTATGGTTTCGTTAACCAAAGGACTTCAGAGAGGGCTATTCCGCGCTGCACACGTTCGCCACGTCTGCGAGGGCTCAAACGCGTTTGAAATAAGAGATAACGAAGAACCTCCACAAAGAGCCGCATTTTTGCACCCTGCGAGAAATTCGATCGCGTTTTAATCGGCCGGTAACGATCGTCCGGCTCAACGCAAACTTCCCGAGGGTTCAGAATAAAAAACCGACACCGAGCCCGTACACCCTCGTTCTTTGTCGGTCCTTCGCAGTGGCAAATGCCGGAGAAGGAGGAGAAACTACGTACGCGTACGGCACGAGGCGGAGAGCCTCGTAATTTGGAGCGCCAACGAATCGATAACGAGTACAAACAAAATCCGCCCTCCAATGGCGACAGGTAGGCGAGCATTTTTCCCCAACTTTTGTAAGAGCCAATATCTTGGCCTCTCTTGAGCAGTAATAACAACTTAAATAAGAAGCAGGATCCTTTATTGTCCCATAACCTTTCCTCTCTCTACGCTTGGCTTTTCCAAACTTTTCCCGACCAACTTGTCGTTCCGCGCTTCGGCCGGACTTTTCGCCGGGCTCGAATCATTTTCGTAGCGCCACGGGTTCATTCCATCCCGTCGAGCGCATCGACGAGGCGCTCAAACATTTTCATCGGCATTAAAGCGCACCGGTCAAAGGATGGAAAAAAAATCACCGGCTTGATTTCACGGTTTATATCGCCGCTCGTAACGCGCCTCCGCGCTGCGACATTCCGGCTTACGGATATTTCCGTCGTCGGCTTCGACATTGCAGTGGCGATTTGTTTCGGACTTTGGCGCAAGGTCGCGTGGGAAATAACCAGGAGTACATAGCGGCCCGGTGAATAAACGCGTGACGATTATACCCCGACCCTTCGTGCTTATCGACGATTACACTCGAGTGAAATAGAGGCGGACGAATTCTGATGTTTCTGTTTAAATTAAGGGGAAAGATTAAGAGGCTTAAAAGTGCGAGTAACCCGATGGCACTTGAATGAATATGAAATGGTCACTGTATTACGAGTATATTCCACGTAACCTCGGCGTCCGCCCAAACTCGATCTCGTTCCCCTGCGGGCGCATCCTCGAACGGCATTCGGATTCAGTGGTGTCGGTAAGCGTCATTCGCACAATCGTTCATCTATTCGACTGCGCAAAAATACTCGAGATTTATCTGTAGGTCCATTAACTGGAGTGTGGGGAATAAATTACCTTGAGGCAGGAAGAACATTATCGCGCTTTGCGCAAAGCTGTATCGTACAATTAATGCTTGAGTCGCCGCGGTAATATTTTACGTAATAAATGATACTATCATCCTCTTGATTCTTCCAACATTCATTTCTTACCGCTCGTCCGTCTTGCGTAACAAATTATCAGAGAATTCTACGTATCTCGAAGTTGTATTATTAAACGAAGAATTCGCTAATGCAGTATGCTAGACAATTAATGACAACATACCGCGATCTGTCTAAACTCTCGTCCACCCTGAAGCGAAGACCGATTAATATTAAAATAAGGAAACACCCAAATAAAATTTCCTCGTAATTTCTCCTCCGTGTCGCTCAAATTTATGAGGGCAGATTTTATTGCGGTATCCAGATGATTAATAGGATTCTCTTATTTCTCTCCTTTCTTCTCCCTTTATGCAGAAGTATTCTGGTCTGTCTATCCGCGAAGATATATTCCACTCGTAAAATGCCGAAGAGGGAGAGCTAAGCATCCTAGTCTGTCTATCCATCCAGATATATCGTATTCGTAAAATGCTGAAGAGGGGGAGCTGCTATGCAGTGGTTAGAACCTCCGTCTTCCACGCTGAAGATCCGCGGTTCGAATCCTGTCCATCGGATCCGGACAATTTCCCATGCAATATGTATATCGTGGCCTCCGTGGTTCGGAATCCACCTTAAAACACTAGGCTCCTCGACCAAATGACCTGAGCGCTCGGTGGAGAAAATCGAACAAAGAGGCTCGTTGGAGAGCACCGATAACCCCAGGAGAAATAAGCAGGTACGTGCAGACAGGCGATGCAAGACACGGAGAAATGTATTGTGAAAAAAAAACAGTACAGAACGGGCGGTTTTCTCCCGGAGCCCCTGGAGGCGAACAGTGCAGACTGTCGGTTTATGCCGCGTAAATAGCAACGTCGGTCGAATGTCGACGTGCCAAGGGTTAACGTTGATCCTTTTAACTCGAAAGGCGTATATATACGCTCGCAATGAGACGTAAAAGGACGTGGTATACGAAAAGTTTATAGAAGATTGTCCCAAGATTGGCGCGAGGTTTGAGAATTTCAAGAAAAGAGTGCGCATGCGCAATTAAAGGCGTAGCCATTTACCGGATATGCTGTTCCATATGTAATCCTGTACTGTATGCTTTACGAAACAATACGATACTTACGACTTTTAATTACAAACCTGTGTTTTCTATCAAAATTAATTCTTGCGCGTATTTTGGGACATCCCTTATATATACGCTCGCATGTTTATCGATACGAATAAAAGATATCTCGAATTTTCGTCTTTGTACCCAATTATGTTTATATTAGCTCGTTCCAGAAGTGTCTTTCGCTGCCTGCACGCAGCTGCTTTATCTGACAATGTTTATATAAACATGAAACTTAATTATCGAATGTCGTAATCTCTCTTCACTCGTCCTTTAGCTGTATAAATAATTCGATAAGATAATACAATATAAAAAATGTGCATTTATTATTGCTTCATAAAACAAAAGAAACTCTTAAGACAACCTGACATTTCTTGTCTAAACACGTCGCGCAATTAGCTGAACGCAATATGCATTTTGGTCAATGGGCGTAGAAGCGACAGTCAGTCGCAGTAATTAAGCGCGAATAACCTATATTTCGATGGATCCGTGCGAAAATACATGGCGGTTAAGGAGGGGGTGGAGACGAAGCACCGTGACAGCTTATCGTCCTATTTGCGCGCATAATGGGACGTTCCGTATCATTCTTATCCGGTGGCAAGATATGCAAATTTCGGTTCCAGCCTTCCGCCCAAAATCCGCGCTTAAGTTCCCAGAGAGGTGGGTGTTAACCGAACTTCTGAACGGGAACTTCGTTCGCGCCCTCGTGAAATTTTGCCGGCCCGACCTGGCGAAACTGTATTCCCGGATTTCTTTCGGGAGACTCGTGCCAAATTATGCGAGAGACAATGGGACGTCGCACAGGTACGTTCGAGGCTGGCAAAGCCGATATTATGGCAACCGACCTTGCGAACCTTTGTCCAAACGTTTAATTTGAGCGTTTCCTCGACGATCGATGCCAGTGTCTTAATTAAATTCGACGTATCGTATAAACATAATTCAAAAAATCGCGAGATGTCGAGTGTACCTGATCTTCCACTGCGCTTTATTCTTCGTCGAGCTCGAGACTTTATTTTGAACTTTGATAGAGATTCGTGATGAAACTCTTAATATTACTGATGCAGAACCACGTAAAAGGTGTGTTTGAACGATATACGTAAGTGGCTCACATTTCGACGCGCGAAGAAAATTCTAAAGTAGGATGATAAAGGAAGTACCTCGTCCGTGGCTACTCGGAAAACACTTTTGTCCATTATCTTTTTTATCGTAGACGGTTATTCAAAGTGATGTGTGCTAACGTCGCTTCCGGCCGACCTGTTGGTAAAACTACTCGCTTCCTTCCGAGCCGGCTGTATTAATGCAAATTTGTCGATAACTATGCAAAGAAGATTATTGGGATTTAAATTTGGTCCGCTTTTGTCAACCTCTAACTATTCCTCTCTTCCTTGGCCATTTACTTTCACGCGGCTTTGTGGGGCTAGAGAGCTAAAAATATTTTTAATCAATTCAGCTTGATGTTCGCGAATATACATATAAAAGAGGACGGGCCCTGAAGGAATCAAGTTTTGCCTTCTGCATTTGCACCTAATGAATATCAATTAAGAAACACCTTGCTCCCGTTTGGAAGCATAATGACGAGCTTGTAGAGTAAACCAACGTAATCCGTGCGCACTGATTTTTTCCCTCGATAACATTCGACACTGTCGAAGGAAAAGATTTTCTGAGAGCCGCAACTACGAACGATACTCGCCATCCTGATCCGCGCCATTCTTGATCCAGCGAGAAAATAAAATCTTATTTATCGATCCTCTTATTCCCGACAGCCAGCTCACTCGATCCCCTAATTTATGCGAACGAAAGCCCGTCCAGGTCGCGGGCCGATCGCGCCAATTTCCTGAAGCAACACGGCAAGCCGATTAATACATAATCGCCTCGTGGCGCAAGAACTTTGCGTCATCGGCCGGGAATTTCTTAACGCCGGATTTTAATATTGAAACTATCGAACCGATCCAAAACGATCCCCGTGCAGTTTCTCACGAAAATTCCCCGGATTTGGCACGTATTTGGTATTTTCGGGGAATTCGCATTTTCTCCTCCTGGCACGTGAATTATTAAGCGGATCGATTCACCTCCTCCCCTCGCCCACCTTTTCCAGTTATAGACGCACGTGGTGTGTTTAAATACGTCGATTGTAGGTTACAGAAGTAAGTTCGTTATGCTGCGAAGGCAGCGTACCGTGCCTCCGTTTTACGTACGTTCATTCGGCTCTCTCGCTCGCTATTTGAACATGAATTTAATAAGAATGTTATACATCGTAACCCCGGCGGCTCTTCATAAAGGTCATAGAAAACGCTGTAACTTGGTAAAGCCTAATGAAATTCTGACGACTGCGTTAGTGACCCAGGGTAATGTTATCCGACTCAGTTGTGGCTATGAGATACGCTACCTTTTGACAATTTTGCACGTAATATTCTGGACGCCAAGATGGAACGTATATTATCATCGGTATATATACTAAGACATTTTTCCTGGATCGTCCGTAGTCTGCAGAATACGTAGCCGTTGCGTTTTTCATATATCCCCGGTCAAATTACGGATATTCATAGCTATATATAAAAACGTACTTTGAGTGCAATATATGAGATGTACAACTTTGCTTCCGCCGTGGCAAACGATGGAGAACACTCTGGGTCATAAATGTATAAATAGTTTTTTACAACAAAGCCTGGAAATTCGGAAGAAAAAAAGCCAGCAAAAAGCAAAGTTGTACATCTCGTATCACCGAGGTATCGTTCGAAAATTCAGCATATGCCTGTAACAAGCTCAATTTGTACAAAATCCTTTCCAGTATCATCAATCACCCATCGTCTAATTAAAACTAGAACTATCAAACCAATCAAAACGACTGGTCACTCGTTTCTTTAAAAAAATCGTAGTGCTCTATAACGATGCATTTTTTGAGCTTTTCCATGATTTTCATACAATATTTAGATCATGATTTTGATTCACTCAAATTTCCTTTTACTCTCACCTTTATTTAGAGATATATATGGCGTTTTAAATATACCCAGAAAGTGGCTGATAGTTCCAGTGTCAACAACAGCTACGCATCTTGCGAGGGTATAAATCGTACCTGCGTGCAAACTTCGTAGGCGATAATAGAAAAGCCGCGCGTCGAAACCTGACGAATCCAAGGACTTTTCGGCACTGGACGAAGAGAGACAGACGCTCGGAAGGGACACTTCAAACGGTTAACGAGAGCCTCGCGAATTTGGCGAGCAAGGAATTCAGGGGAGCCCTTCGAGCGCGGGCCCCGTCCTAGGCGGTAATAAAATCCGAAACAATAACGGCATTTCCTCCTCCCGGGAGAAGCGCGGGTGTCGCGTCTGTGCGGGCCTCTGCCTTCCTCGGTTGCCCCCGCAACGGTCGTCGTCGTCCCACGAGAACCTGGATGGAAGTCCGAGCACGAAGTGCACTTCCTTGTAGAACACTACGCTCGTGACGAAGGGAGAAAAAAAGAGATATAGGGGTGTGGCCACGGCGATAAGTTAGCTCGCCTTCCCCCCAGGGCAGGTATTTCGAGGAGGCGATCTTCGAGGAGGGCGAAAAGTTTTTCTTGTGGAATCGTCGGAGGTGTGTATAGTTGGGGGACAGACGGCAGAAGAGAGGATGTGGATAGATAGATACGTGGATCAATGGATGGATGAATGGATGGAGAGGTAAAGAAAGAGAGTAGAGAGAGAGAGAGAGAAGGTCGTTGGATATTCCTCGGTTGTCATTACTTCTTTGGAGAATTACTGCCATCGATATGCGCGCTTTTTTGCGCGTCTCGAAATGGCGACTGGAAAGAAATGGAGAAATCGATGCCGACGACTAGAAGAAGCTCGTTTGTTTAAACCATTCGTTGTTACGGATCTTTTTGAGCGAGCACGGATCGTTCTTGCTGTGCGCAGGATTTGTTTGGATCGAAGGTGGGGAAATATTTTTGTTACGATTGATATTCTGGGCTACATGAGACGATTAGTGTGTTTGAGGATGGTTATATAAATAGATTTATTTGTATAATAAGAGAAAGTAAAACTTGGAACAGTTTATTCGACAAAATATTTTGTAATGATAGTGAAGAGCGTCTGCCAATTCTCTGGCTGCGAAAATCTTTTTGTTTTTCGGAACACATATTTGGCGATGTGCCCAGCGAAGGAAACTATGAAATTAAGGCAGGGGGAAAAGTACGAGTCGAGAAATCGATATTAAGACCCTTCGATTTTCTAGGTGTATAGAATTTCCTTGGAAATTTCCTACCTTCGCTTTGAAATAAGCGCTTTCAACCAAGCACATTTGCCTACATGCTTGGCGATGCTATCGCAAAGGGGCACAAGGAAAACGATCAATCGTGAAATCGACGTTACCAACGTCAGATCTTGCAAATACATGGAATTACCTCCTATAGCATTATCTTCTGTTCGAAATAAGCGGTTTTACCAAACAGATTTATGTATATAAGTTGCGATAGCACTGCGAACTGAGAGAAGGAGAAAAACGATCGCCGGAGAAATCGATGTTATTTGCGTAAAACCTACAAATTTCGCGCTAAGAGCTTACAAATACGCGAAGGCCAATTCGAAAGGAATTCGTTCTCCCTAATATGCAGAATTTCCACGGATATATCCTTGCCTTCTTTCAGAAATGCGCAGAGCCGTAATTCCACCGTGCTTTCATTCCGCAACATTATCTCGATCTGACAGCTAAGCCATTAATAAGAATGAAGTGGAAGCCATAGGTTATTTAAGAAATCGATCTGAAGGATTCACGAGCGATGCACTTAAAGTGCAGAATCTAGGATTTTCTAAATGCACCCACTTCGGCGCCTTTACCATTATCGAACGAGCGGCCTCGTCGTCCAGCTTACCCTACAATTCCAATGGTAATTACTCCTACGGACCGTGCCGACTCGCCGAAAAGCAGATAAACAATCGAATAAATGCATTTCATTAACGGCTCGTTTTCATAAGCAAACCAAGGAGGGTCTATTCCGTTGCCGATAAATTCCTTGAAAGGGTCGTCTTCAGTCGACCAAAAGTACCTAAAGAATTTCATTAGCCTCGATCGTCACGGCTACGCGGTGATTAAGTTTTAGAGTCGATTTTTCCATTATCCGGTAATGGCAAATCAATTAATATGGCGTAATATGCATGTTGGACTTCACTTCGAGATTGATCCTTCAAGCTGAAATAATCGTGGACGATTCTTGAAAGGTGCTAGAGTATTATTATTTTATACGCAACGCTATTGCGATTATGTTACTCGAAAGACTTGCAGATGTGTATTGTGATCGAATTATAGGATAGGAGGAAATAAGTCAGAGCTCTTGGTATATAAAGTGATGTGTATGAATAAAGTAGAGGGTGTTAAGAAAATTTGGGCGCATTAATATCAGAGGCTGCGGTATCTCGCCGAAAAAAGGGGCTGAAACTTGGTGTTTGAGCGTTACATCTTTTAAGCGTCATTTCGAATAATTATTCATCCACTCGCCGCTTAATCATAACTCCGTTCCCTACGGATCGAAATGAACTCCGGATCCCCAAGAGGTGAGAATTACTCGGTCCATAGAAAAATGCACAACGACACTTGGAATTTCCAGGTGTTCCTTTTAAAAATACCATCTCGAATTCCCAGCCTTTCAGCGAGCAGACTGCAAAGATTTTCACCCCGCAATGACCGAAAGCTTATGTCTCTAAAGCATAATATTGGATCCGTTTTCACGTCCCGAAGGAACGAAAAGGTAGGTTGCTGTCCAAAGGCTCGCAGCCAGCATACAAACTCGAGAATAAAAGAAAGCCAATATTTATCCATTCCTCCATTGGCCCAAAATTTAAAAGCAAAGTCTAAGGGATCAAGGCGACCGGCGAGAGTATCTTTCAAAATTCCTAATACCGCTCTCTCCTCCTCCAAACTCAAAAATAAAATCAAATAAAGTAAAAATAAACACATATCCCTAATCTATTCCTCCAGAATTTAGAAACAATGCATAAAGGAGTAAGGCGACCAGGTAAGCTACCTTTCAAAATTCCCAATGCCTACTCTCTCTTTCCTTTCGACTCTCACGATTTAGACTCGAAATCCTGACCAGCGCGAGAATGGCGGACAGTACCGTGGAATAATGCAGAAGCGACTCTTCCTTGGTTCCTGGACCCGAGCATGAATGTCCAAGCCAACGTGTCCAATGAGGGACTTCTACTGCTGGCGCTACTCCATTATTACCTCTGCTCATTAACGATGTACAGGGTATCTCGTGTTAGCAGAAGCGCCGAAAAGGTCCGCCCGCGGTTGGTTTTCCGTACCTAGCCGGCGGGCGCGTGTCGAACGAAACGTCGAGTGAGTTACGAGCCCGGGAATATCTTGGGGCGGTCACGAAGGCGAAGCGAAAGTAGGTGGACGCCGATATGTATGTAACCTGGAGCTACGGGGCTCCGCCATCGGCAAAGCCGGTGAATAATAACATCGAGCCGACCACCCTGTGGCGCCTTACTATGATATACTATGAGCAAAAAGAATAATTGACAGGGGCCTCCGTGAAAAGAGGAGCCTGAACTAATTCTACTTAATTCGCGTCTATCGTATCGTAAGGTCTTAATCGTTGTATATAGCATCTATGTATATTAGATCGAGTCATAAGTAACTTCCGTCGCAGCTAAGTAGAATCCGTTGAAGAACGAAAGTCACTTAACACTATTCCCACCACGAGCGGTCAGTGATTTCTTTGCAAAATCGTAGAACTTTGAGGCGCGCTCACTTCTGAGATTTTTCATGATTTTCTCGCGGCGTACGGATCGATAAATTGATCTATCGACATTTTTCCTTCGTCCTCTATTTCTTTAAGGATATGTCGAGTACATGTAAATCCGTCTGCAACATGTCTGGTAGGAATAGCGTTAAGACTCGACTTAATATTTCTCCCATCTTCCACTCGCTCGAGGATTATAATCAGATGTTCAAATTGGTCCTATAGAGCAATTGCTTAGGTTTATAGATGACGATAGATGGAGGAACCTGACTCAAAGATTCCTCCCAATAAAAACAGCCCCTCGAGGAAAATATATAACTCCAACACCCTACACGCGAGTCCTTAATTCGAGTATGTCGGGGCCCCGTGAAAGCATAACGCACCACTGCGTGCACCGCACGGTGGCAGAAAATGATTAGAATTTATCGCGGCGCTGCCCTGGCCCCTGGGGGGGGGGGGGCGTGAAAAGGAGGACCTGAGCGTCTCCGTACCGGTCCGAGAATTAATTTCCTGCATTCCGTCGAGGATCCAACGCGCCGAGTTTTGTAATTTAATCGGTACGCCCCGGCGCGCTACGGGAAATCGCCGGGCGAGTTTTGTCGCCCTATTTATGGGGATTTATGCGAGCCTCGGAGCGCATCGAGCCGCACTATAGGGATGGCCACTTCGCTCCCTTCAATTTTCGGCATTCGGCTACCGGGGGCCATTTAACCTTCCGACCTGTCTCCTCGCGAGCCGCAAGCCTGTCCGCGTTATCCTGGTCCGAGCCACCGCTGACGGAGGAAATGCGCGCGACAAATTTGCGGCAATAACCTCGGCCCCGCATCTCGTTTATCGATATAATTCCTCATGGGCATTAGAGCTGATGTTATTAATGTTATCGAATACGTAGGGTGGACTGCAATAACGCGCGGATACGGGTTTTGTTTAATGTATAACGTTATTTGCATGTTCGATCAGGTTCCTAGGAAACGTAAATTGCCGCATAATTATCGTTGTGCCGATGCGCGATATTGGCTGGTACGTGCGGGGATAAGTGTGCACGGGAGTAATTATTCCCGTGGTGCTTCGTTATTCATGTAAAATTTCTGTATAACCTTGCACTAATTTTCCTTTCGTTTTTTTCTCCCTTGTTTATGCAAGATGACGGTTGGAATAATTCGATCCGGTGTTTGCCCAGCGCTTATATTAGATTACAATCGATACATACGGGATGAGGATGTGGCGCGGGAGGTAGTTTAAAAGTGAGAGGTGGTATTTTAATCCAATTATCCTAAGTGAAACTCGTGAGTCGCCGCAACGTCTAGGCGCCGAATTAACGCGAGAGATAACGTACGTGACAGATTAATATATCACCCTGGAATAACTTTCTCATAATATTTCCATAGATAAGCCGTTATGTTTATTAAGGACACACGACGAGATCCGGCTACGACGCCCGAGATTTTGGGCCTTGAGACGGATCTCGAGCTAACGAGACCGTGTGTGCGTATCTGGGATCTCCCTGATGTAGGGGATATTTAATTAAATCTCTTTTAATTAATATGTCAAACTTTTTACTTATGGAAAACGGCTTTGATGTCGTTCCGCTGAAGTTCCACTACGCTCTGTTCACGACGTTCTCGCTCGCCTTTTTGATTTTATTCTATTTCAAACAGCAACCACCTACATTTGTGCAAGTCAATCGGTTTAGAAGTTTTCCTCCCTCCCTCCCCCATCTCACATTGGTTATATTCTTCATTACAAATCCATAATCGACTTAATTGCAATCATACGTTATTATCTTTAGTAATTTTTGCAATTATGTCCGTTCGCCTTTGAAAGTCCTCCTTCAAAAGGACGAAATATTTGGAAAAATACAGGACCTTTCTTCTTGTATAATTATTTTTTCACAAAAACCATCCCTTCGAGAACCGTATTATTATTCCTAGTAATTTTGGAAATCCGTGTATTTCTTTTGCCCCGTGCCCAAAACCGATATCCCGACAAACACAGCTCTCTACATATTCCTTTCTCTCTCCCTCTCCCTCCTCCCCCCATAAATACCCTCTCATAAATGCCACGTAGAAAAACCCAGGGGTGGCCTGGGAGGGCCTAAATCCGTCGACCGTGCCCCTATGGTCCAGCCAAGACCGTTCGCAGCAGCGGCCATAAGTGGAGGTCCAATAATGAATAAGTTTCGCCGTAGGCCGACGCCGACGCCGACGTCGACGTCGAACAGGGCTCCCTTAATCCATAATACCCGGAGAAGGAGGCGGCGGCTGGAAAAAAAAAAAGAAGAAAAAAGAATCGCGAACGGGCTATGAAATTAGTTTTCGAAGTACCCCCGCCATGTAATAAAATTTAATCCCCGATCCACGGTACCTGCGAAAATTTCAGACGTTCACGCTGCTGTCCCGCGTAATCTCCCCCTCCTCTTTCGCAGACGTACCGGCCCGCTCGCGAATTTGCGCGTAATCTAGCAATACCGATGAAATTCAACGTCTACGCTTTAATCGAATCGCGATACGCTGTCGAGCGGGTATTGTCAGGAGGACTGTCTCGTCGATCTCGAAATCGACTACTGGGATTGCATCGATCGAACATAACTCGCGTGTAACCGCGAATGGAAAATGTCTTCCCTTTAATGTTCTACGATAATGGAGATGTGAACAATAAGCCTCGCGAATCGATCGTCGCTCGAGAACGTCGAAGCCACTTTCGCACCTGAATTCGTTGAATATAAGAGCGAGTATGGCTCAAGAGAGAATTTGTCTTTATAAGCTAAAAATACATTTGGCTGCCTTGGCGCTGCTAATTAGCGTAAAATTAAACTTAACAGCTGCCGTTGCTCGTATCGTAACACGTAATACGTATCATTTTTGCTGCGTTTCCAGTATCGAACAAATATTGGATAAGCGGGCCAGCGCCGATAAGGATAAGCCTTCGCCGTCATAATAACTTCTCATTACGAAAGTCTGCCACTGAAGTTTGCTCGGAAAAGATACATAAGGCGATGTCGCGTTAAACGGCAGACGTAGATTTAACCGGAGCGCGTTACGCATTCATTAAAATACCGAGTTCTCCCTTTAATCATCAATTCCGACAATTTGCAAGCATCGTTGGATCGAGTCGGTTTAATCCCCAATATATTATTCTTATAAAGTCTCCTTTTTACGCGACTACTTCGCGACTGCATCGCGCAAAGGCGACGTTTATAAATTCCACGACTATACGCGACTAATGGGACGTCATATTTCAGCGGCCAAATTTCTCCCAGGCGCGGAACAAAATTCGCTGCTTACCGACATTCGGGGGAATTCAAGGATCCGAGGAGCCACAGAATTAGTTCGCGCAGCATTCCCGATGTTAAATTTAATCCCTCCATCCGCGCCCTCTGCGAGAACTTCAGACACTCGCGCTGGTCGCCGGAAGTAAGTCCGTATGATTTCATAACGTTGGAAAAAAAGCCTCTATCCCCTCCTCCTCCTCCTCTCAGCCCCCCTCCCTTCTCCCTCGTGAAGCACAGCGCCCCGAGATATGCTCTTTAAATCCACCGGAAGCTGCGCGAGGAGTCGTACTTCCAGTCTGCGGTTGGCAGCAAATTTCTCTCCGAATCCAGCGTTTTTTCAATTTCTCCAATTTAACGAACCGCCGTGTTTGCGTTTCTTCCGCTTTGTTACCAGTAGGAAATAACCCGGAGTATTGACTATTTGCCATCCATAACACGCTGTAATTAATCACCATCCATTCCCCCTCTCCGCGCGGCCCGCGAAAACCTCCAGGATATTTCGATCGGCGGTAATAATTTAAAGTTGTAATTGCGGGTGAAACAAAGCGGAGCATCGAGAATGATCGGAGGTCGACGAGGGGTTTGGCTGCGGGTTAATAGCGATATAAATACGTTCCATTTGTGCTGCAGGATTGTTCTGCGGGCGTAATATGTGACGTGTACGCTAATTTAATCATTTATGATGCATTACAATAGTACGGCCACCCAGCGCGGTGTAATTAAAATGCTATTGTTGTATGCATCTAATAGCAGCGACGCTTCGTGACGGCCCCACCGTGGATCAGTGCAACGTGCGCTGCGCGCGATGATCCCGCGTCGGAGCAGGAAACGCGAGTGCCCCTTTTCTGTAAAATCCCTGTTTTAAGATTAAGCCGTAATGACTTCCTTCGTCGCGAGACATCGAGCATTTAACACTAAACCTGCGAGCTCCCTTCAGATATATTTATGAATACCAAGTGTATTCTTAAAGAAAAAGGGTATTAGAAGAGACATCGATGAATCAATGGAATGATTCACACTCTGCGGTAGAATCATGGAAAATCTGGAAAAACGCACTCTCAGGAAGTACAGTAATTTTTCTAAGAAACCACTGACTCGCCATTTTGATCGTTTCGTTGGATTAAGTGTTAAAAGTCCACGATACAAGAGTTGGACTGTTATCGTATATACATCGAAAATTGACTATACTCTCGATACTATCAAATGATTATTTCCTCGTGATTAAAACTCCTGCACCCGTCGATCAGTATATTTTCAATGCTTGATCGTCGATGCAATTTAATTAAGTTACCAACCCATTAGAAACGACTCGAAGGTACGATTCCTTTAATCCCTCGCGAGGAATATGTAAAAACAGCCGTACCGTAAGGGATAGTTGCGATAATTCAATCGGGATATCGGGTCGCGCGAAAATTGGAGAGGTTATTATTACCGAAACGACCGAGGTTTGCCCTTCGCAGATGATTCCGGATCATCTCATCCGCCTTTAAACATAATTCAATTTCAGGACCCGCTGGCCCGCGCGAGGCACCGCGATTAACCCCGGATTATTATCCGCCATTTTACACACATCCGCGGAATATAATTACCGAGGAGAAACACGGAAGGGGGGAAACGAGTGCAAAAGTTTCATTATGCGGAAGCCGTGCCTGTCATTATTGAGCAAACGTTCAATATCCGTTGTTCGTGTTTACCAGGGCAAACCTTTGTACTCTATCATACACGCCCCAACGGTGTACCTTTGAAAATACCCCGAGATAGTTTCAGAGAAAGCCCCCGAACATGGATGGGGTATAGCCGTGATTTTGCGCGAGTGCGTTGCAGAGGAGTGCAAAAAGGTTGGTGGAGGTGGGGGGGGGGGGGGGGCGAAAAAAAAGGAAAAAAGCGAGAGAGCAAAATTCGATCTCAAGTCGGATTAGCGCAGCCTATTGGCCCAGCCACGCTCGCGAACTAATTTAATAACGCGATACTTTCGGCCCGCTTTCTACGCCGGGGCGGGCTCGAGCGTCGGCCTTGCGTGAGAGCCATTACCGTGTATTTATTCGAGCTCGTCGAGATCGTTTCTGGCGTTAAAAACGACAGGCCGGCCGATCGAATCGTCGGCTGAGTGTCGCGCCGCTCATAATCGCGGACGGCCGACGACAATCGTAAAGGCGCGTATTGATTTACGTTCGATAAAAAAAACTAGCCGGCGCACAGTGGTATGAACTCGATTTTTACCTGGCCTCGAATAATATTTCTCGATGGTTGAAAATAGACGTTAATAAACACACCGGAAGAAAGAATTCTGACGGTTTTGCCAAGTACTTCTATTTTCATTCATCGGTACGCGTTGGCGAGTAAAGAGAGGTTTTGAAATTTCAGTATAGGCTAACGAATCATTTTTGGCTCTCTGTGATCCGAATAGTAAAATGGAAGATTTAACAGAAACTTTAACACTGATTTATAAGAATGTACTTTTACCTAACGAAGAATGAAATACAGTGTGTTCGCACTTTTCCATATGAATTACTTAACAACGTTTAGAAAGAAATTTACTCCTACGACTATTCTAAGAAAGTTTCACATTTCATATGCATAAGCTCTCTTTAAAAAACAGTTGTTCGACGTATGATTAAAGAAATCATGGAAAAACATTACATTCCTTATCTTGTAAAAATAAGAAACGTATAAATTAAAAGCAGAAACAATCCATTTGTCAAAATACTTTCTTCGCGAGCGCATTAAACATCACGATCGTGTAAGTATCAAGTATCGAGAGGGCATGGCTCGTTCGACGATAATTTCGTCCACTTGGAATCGAGACTTTTCCCACTGTGCGGCGTCTGCAGGACGAAAGGTTGGTTCCTGCTGAGCTAATATGCTCGTTAGTCACGCCGACGGCCGTGTCATTTTCATCTCGAAATGAGAATTCGGCCTGGCGAGATTTTTCATCTCGAAATGGTAATGGCGCGGCGCGATATCGGCGTCGGTACACCGCGGACGTTAACCCAATTGCCGTTAACCGATTTCCACGTTAAGTCGTTAAATATACAAATTCAGGGCTGACTTTGAAATCGACGGCCCGGAAAGCGGGACCGGCGTCTGCTCGGTTTGCAAATAGAACGAGAGGGTTGTTGCAAGCTGTGCTCCGTGTCAACCATAGCTTTCAGGCTTGCGAGAGGGAGCTCGATTCGCGACTGGGAGCGTTAAATCGAGGATACGTTTTGCGGAAGAGACCATAAAGCACGGCGAACAGCGCCGCGTCTTCCTGGAGATGGACCGTTTCGCGTGCCTTTTTCGCGAAACTGTGTTAAACGCCCGATCGAAGACTCGAGCACCGATAACGATGGCAATAATTAATCGTCAAACATCCGTGCTCGATGTTGATCTTCCAAGTTTTCTCCTTCGATGATTGTAGATTCATAAGATAAAGAGAGGAGGAGGCTAACTTATTTAGATTTTCTCTTTTTCTGTCCCAAGAATTTCCTCGAGAACGATCGAACTGGAAAATGTGAAAGTGCGATCGTTTTTAAAGTCTTTTTTCTCGTTGACGAGTAGTAAGATATATGATTAAGTGTATGCAAAAAGCAAGAACACTAAAAGCGTTTAAAGCGTTGGATCGTCTGGAGAATTCATGCCAATTTTCAAGCAAAGTTCATCCATCGAGGATGAAACTTTTAGGACACGAGGATATATCGTAGGTCCAGTAATGATTCCATTAAAAATGGTCAGACTTGTCGAGGATCGGCCGTGTTTCAAGTGCCAGATAATGAAACCCCGGAGTTTCCCATCGAAAAGCTCCAGTTCCGCCGGTATGAGGTTCAATCCTGATTAAGGCATGTTATAATAAAACGCCCGGCTCTCCTGGAAGAGCCACGCTGATCCGCGTAGCCGGGCGATTTAATTTCGCGAGTAAACGGCGATCGGCGAGGAGCCTCGATGCATTCTCTTCCGTCGTAAAGCCACGGACGTGCGTAATACCCTGGACGTCGAGGGGGGTTCGTCAGGCTCGCGAATCCTTAGGCTTCTTCCACACGCACACGACGTATCGCTTCGAGAGCTAGAGGGCGTTCCAAAATTCACGCGAGATTTGAAAATCCCATCAAAAGAGTGCGTACTCTACAGCAAAGCCGTACATTTACTCCATATGCTATTCCATACATAACCCTGCACTACGAATATATATTTTATGAATCGATCAAAAACGTACAATTTTTTATCATAAACCTGTGTTTTTCATAAAAATTTTTTTTCACTTCACATGTTATATACATTATATATATAACATCTAAGAAGAGAACCTGTAAAGTCACGATATATTAATAACTTATGTATAATCAATACCTATATATGTAAGTAACCTATTAAACCTTGTTTAAAGATTATGTTATTTATACTTATTGTACAGTACATACTTCACGCTCCAGAATAAACCTAGCAAAGCACGTACTAGATGTTTTATTCGAAGATACCATTTCAAAGTATGTTTCGCATAGTAGCCTGTAGTTTTAACCCTTATTGCCGCCATACATTATACATCATAAATGCGATTACGAATGCGCTCCTTCGTTAAGGGCTACCTTGTACATTACGTGATCCATTCACCATCATCCAATATTTTTCTTTATCCTCGGTCACATCATTTTCCCCACTGTATTTAACGTACTTTCATACGCTGCGGTATCTTGCCAGCCGGATACAGCCGGCGTGTGTGAAAGTAGCCTTACTGCTGATATCGGCGCGCTCGTCCTGGAGCTTTGCCGCATACGCCAGAGCTGCGACGATGGAACAAGGTGGAAAAAGTGACGGCACGAGGAAGCCCTATTCGGTTATGGCCAGGTTTACGACGGGCTAAAGCGGGAACAACCGTTCTTCGATCGCCACGGGAGTCTTGGCCGGCTTGTACCGGTGATAAGACCGCAACCAGGCTTCCAAGGTTTGCGTCGTAAATTAAGCGCGGTTTGCCGAACCGCGCGGAACTGGCCCTGTGATTTTAATACTGGACCTAAGGGCTAGAGTCGTGCAGTGGACGGAAGCTCGGACTGTAGGAGACCCAGTTTCGAATCCTGCTTATCACCTCTGGTCTTTGCATGCGATATGTATAGTATGCCACTGTACCTTCTGGTGGTTTGGACGGTAGGTCCTAGGATAAAAGAGGAGCCTAGCAGTCGGTGTCGGAAATGAATTAAAAAAAAAAAGATACTAAATCCACGGAAGACCTTACACTGATGGATGAAATTCTCGAAAATTCCTGACGGCGCGTTTTGGAGAGATTTCAACCGTCTCCTCGTGACAAGTTAATCGTTCAATGGATTGATTTATTTTATGGCGTAAGTTCATATTGTAAAAGGGATGTTGATTTTGAAGGATATCGAAGCCTGGGTCTTGTATTTAGAAATTCGAGCTTTCGTGCTGCATATCGAGGTAGCCTTGAGGAATTTATGGTTTCGAATCTTCTGGAATTGCGGGTCTTCGTGAATGTTTAAATCGTGAGACGCGATTGTCCTTTTTCCATATTTGTATGGTATAGTACTAAGGAAAATTCGCAGCGCCCATTTATGGTATACTCGGTCCTATTATATCGTTTAGCTTACCGCTGCAGAAATACGTAGATACGCGTTTCGACGTGCAAAAATTGGAAAGTGATGGCGAACATCGAAACCTGGATCCGAGGTAAGCGATGTCGAGTTACTTTGAAAGGAGAAATGCCAAAGGCAGAACAGATCGTGAGGTTTTAGCAGGTGTACGAATCGTGCAGCCGTGTAAAGCGCCTGAGCATTTTCAAAGGAATACCGGAGGAAAAGTGCTATTTACGTCATGAAGATTTCATGCTAAATCCCTTTCATTTGCTCCATTACGAATTTACGCTTTTCACGTATTTCGAGAACCATCGGCCGGAAGCGTTTTACTTCCTGCAATTTCTCGGGTTGATCCCGCGCGGACACATCCACCCTTCACACGTACCCCCCCCCCCTCACCCCTCGACCATCAACTCCGCGCCTAAGAACTTTTTCAGCGATAATCGATATTTCGGGCTACGTAAAACCAACGGGAATAACACCACGAAATTACTCGTTACCGCAACAGACACACTTTAGGCATACCTCTCGAGTTCAAATTGGAACGAAACTTATCGACCAAGCCGTAATACCGTGGTTACCCAAGGCTTGCTATAAACAACTTTATTAATCGATCCTCAACATTAGACCGATAAGCAGCAACGATTTACACAAAGCACACTAAACATTCAAACACACACGCGCCCTGCCTACATTTATAGATCTCAAAAGATACACTAATTATTCCAAAAGGCGATCATCTTAATCGTTTCGATACCTTCAACGTCGATACTCCTCGAGCGCGTCTATACACGTTCCCTCGAGCGAAAAGGGTTAACCAGAGCGACTCGCGAGATTACGTGGTCGGACAGGTTTTTCGAGGAAGACTGGCGGAAGACCGGTAGAGGGTCCTCCAGGCCATCCTGGCCATTTAGGTCTCCCTCCAGCCTGCGCGTACACTCGATTCCCGACGCGACAACTCGGAATACGGCCCATGATTTACGAGGCGGACAGCCTGGCTGGTCGACGAATGCTCCTGCCTCCAAAGGGCCTGGCCGATGGCGGCCTGCACTTACCGCCGTCGTTGCGGTCCCGACGCGGTGGCCGTGACGAGCTTTGACGCCGCCAAGATAAGTAGGCACGTCCTGCTCGCGCCGCGATTTCGCCCATTCAGGGCGCCGCGAGAGAGCCCTCGATATGGAAATGCGGGGGAGGAGGTGGAGGAGGGGAGCGCTCGAAGGAGCTTCCGAAAGGCGTTAGGGAAAAGCGCGCGCATCCTCCTCGCAGGTAAGTGCGGATGACATAACGCGTTCGAACAGTGATGCACGAGGCGAGTAAGCATGGCCCAAGAGTCACGCGCTACCTCACAGATAAAGCGCGGATATCATCGCATTTTGCTACGCTTATCGACGTTGTGTGAACAGGTGCGGGGAGCGCCTAAGGACGGCCGTACTTTCCGAAGGACGCGATTATTTTTACTCGAAGTAATGGGATTCGATGTTTGCACCTCGAATCGGACTGTCGGTGATATTAATTTGTCTGGCGAGCGTAATTACGCAAGAGGCCGGCTGGCGTGAGAATTTTCGTCTTCGGGAGGAGAGGTCGGGGTTGGAAGGATTTTGCGGGGTATGTTGTGGGTAACTTGTATCTTCACGATGATCCAGAGTTGCTTTGTCGAAGTCCTTGTTTTAGGAATCGAATTATGAATTGATGATAGTATCATGGATTTGATCGAATAGTGTTAGAGGCAATAGTTGTACGAGCAAAATTGATAGAAATGGAAAGTGTGAGAGAGGAATGGAAGGAGTAAGAGAGTTCCTTTTCTCGATCATCGAACAATTTCTCACGGATCTTGCCTCGGAGTTTTCAATTTTCGGATAACACCGAGGGCCCTCGCCTTTTGCCAATCTGTGTCATGAGCGGCGCAAATGAATTCAGGATCGATACCCGATCTCCATTTCGAATGGAGCAAAGGCGATCGCGGAATAATTTACGACGATCGAAAGTATTAAGGGCAATTTGAGCGAGCCTGAAATATCTGGCGCGATCTTTCAAGTTTATTGGGCGTGTAAAGGCTTGTAAATCAAGCGGCTTGCGAAAGGGTCTTTAAAACGGATGGACCCCGCGCGATCGAGCACGGTCATCCGGGCTTCCAAACCAGATCCGAGGTTTAACGGAGGAGAGATGTACAGCGGTACGAATTGGGCGAGCACAAATGAAAATGACGTTAATCCGGGGTACAAAAAGTACGCTCGTTCGGGCAGGCTTTTTTTAATGGCCAGGACCAATTGCACGGATATTTCGATGCGCTATTATCGTGCGGGCACGCACGCAATCCGCGCGTCTACATCGTTCGCCAACGTCAGCGCGATTTATTAGAAGGGCAGCCCGTTGTTTAATTCATTTGGCCGCGCAGGTAACGATGCACCGAAATTTATATTAAACAATGACATCGGTTTATTAATGAATTTACAGCGACACGGGGGACAAATGCAAATTTATGGAAAAACAAATTAGCATCGGGGCCGGAGGAGGGGGAGGCGCGTTTTTGTTATGTAAAAATCGGCCTGTCTTCTCGACGAGAATCCTGCCGCGAGTGCATATCCGGCTGAACGTGGAATCCAGGGTTTCATGGAGGACAAGTGGATTTTTCGATACACGAGCGCCTCTCAGATTCGAATCCTCGTCACGGTTTAGGCTGGCGTGGGAGAAGGCATCGACGAGGGATACTCCCAGGGGAGGGTGCGAACTTTATCGCTTAAAAATTCGCGGTGCCCCGATCCCTGGGGACTAAATTATGTCCGTATCACGGATCTCGACGTCAGAGGCGCGCAGAGTGTGCCGTGGTTAACTCTAAAACCGCTCCCTGGGGTGAACGATGGATGCGATCGGAAAGAAACGCGGAATTTACCTTATTTTATACAATACGCGATTACTCGAGAGCGCGTATACGTTCTGCGAGGAGGATAATGGAGCGATAGTAAAGCGTTATATCCGTCGGTACTTATGTATCGCCATAAAGCTTCGCGCGAGGAAGGAAATCGAGGAGAGCTCACTTTAGATCGAACTATTATTTTAGATCCACACTATTACTTCTGTTATTAACACTAGAACTACCAAACCTGGTCAGTCGTTTCATTAAAAAATCGTAGTGCTTCATAAGGATGTATTTTTTAAAATTTTCCATCATTTTCATTTACTGCAATTTCCTTTTACTCTCCCCTTTTTTTAAAAGATGTACGTGGTGTTCTAAATGTGCCCATGAAGTGGCTGGTAGTACTAGTGTTAATTGGAAAAGTATCGCGATATTTTCTCAAAATCAGGTACGCCTTCGTGGTGCAGAGAGCACTCGTACCTGCGGCATTCATCCATCGATGGACGCAAATGAATCTAAACTCGAATAGTTCTGAAGACTCGTACTTCTGGACTTCGATCATCGCTAGACGTCACACGCACACACACTTCTCCCTGAATATTCTACCAAAGTTCCGAGGCGATCCGCCGGTTCGAAGGTCTCATACTTTCCTTGTTAGAAACTACGGTCCAAAGCTATCGCGTATGACTTCGCAACGAGTGTGCTTCGCCCAGAAAACGTTCGCTCGATGCTCGGTGCTCGATTATATTTCAGGCGAACCGTACGATCGATGATAACGAGCTACGTGCGCCAGAGTGCAGCGTGATTATCGGTGTGGTTAACGGATTTTTACCCCGGCTATTAAAGCTTTATCAACAGTCACTCGAGCGATGCCTGCTTTAGCTTTCGAAAAAAATTGTGTCAAGAAGGGAAGGAGGAACGAGAGGCTCGAAAGCTATGACGATTGCACGTTTCGGGAAATTTTCGAACGCAACCCCACGGCTCTATTATCGCCATTGATGCTGCTTTATCATCGATACGATACGATATCCCGATATACCCTGCAAGCACCACTCTTTCGAGACACATCCGCGCACGTCATGGAGCAAAAAGTGTAACGCAGAGCCCCGCGACGAGGGCGTATTTAGAGAAATATCCGCGTTTACACGCTGCAAAGATAAAAGGACGCGTGACGTTCAAACGACGCACTCGTTACGCATAATCATGTCCGCCATAAGCAATGTTGCGCGCTATGCTAACATTTTATACCTCGCAAACACGATGCCTGTCGCAGGAACGACTCATTACAAGACAGAAGATTAGCCGTCCGCGTACCGCGGCTGGTTGTAAAATGCGTCGAAAAATAGTCCGCGAAAAGCCAACTCGCACATCGTAGCCCTCCGATCCTCCATCGGCGATATAAAAAATCTTTTATTTTACCAAACCCTAAGGAAATTTCTAGAACTCTATTCGAAAGCATCGTTAGTCGAGGTCCGCACCGTAATAATTCCACGATCCTCGCCGCGAAACAAAATCAGCGCGATCGCGCGCTGGGCCATTGAGAGGATCCGTGGGACGCGGTGTATTGACGAAACAAAATGATTTCCGTCCTTCTGCTCGACGTGGTCGCCGGCAGCGGTAACGAAGTACATCTTTCAATAGCCCTCTGTTTGCCCCAGCGGATCAGCCCGTGGGCGGGGAGTACGCTCCTTCGAACGGGGCCAGAAGATTCGAGTATCCGCCGTTATGTTATTTCCGATATGGATTATCGGGATAACCTCGTTTCTCCCCTTGTTATCCATCCTCCCACGCGACTTCTACTTAACGGATACGTCGCTATGAATAATCGGTCCCTCGGTAGGCCAGGGGATTGTTTCAATCTCCGTTATTCGCCAGCTACCAAAGCCAACGCGCTTTGCGGTTCCTGTGAATACAGCGCCTTCCGCAACGATTACGATCAATCGAGCCCCACGACGTAGAATCCGCTACGTACCTCGACCGCCGGTATAAATCTTGAGGGGAGGGGGGGGGGCTCTAATCTCAATATTTAAATGGGATTCGTGAGGACCTACGTGGGATTGAGATAACGAGACATCGATGCACGGAGCGCGGCCGCGGCGGCTGGGATTTAGTCGCTCGAGACTCCTGGAATGGCGCGGTGCTTCGAAGAAATCGTGACCCACGCCTATCGTGGCTCACGATTTCTATGAGCCAGGGCGCTCTTTCTTTTGAGGCGTTGCGCGGTCGGTCGTTTCGACAGGTCGGTTGGGATGGCGTGTTTGAGGGAATCGTTGAGATCGCTGGAGTCCGAGGAATTGGGATTATTCGTTTGGCGACGCACGGATGCTACTTTCTCTCCGGGGGACTTTCAAGCTCGGCTGTATTTTACGTTTGTTTCTTTCTCGACGCTCGCTGCTCGATCGCTCGGATTAAAGCAAAGGGCCGCGGATCATGAACTCGATTGGATTATATGCTCGGGAGGATTCTTATCGCGATCCGTGCAAGAAAGAGCACTCGATCCCCTTGGATTGATCGCGGGACTTTGGTGGTTCGTGAGTCTAGCCGAAGTAATACGTACCTCCTGCGAGGATTTACTCACTGGTCCCTGGAATACGTCAGATCGTGTCTGGGTGCTGATAACAATTTCATGCGGCGTTACGCGTACGGCTAACTCGAAGCCTATGTTCGTTGATTCTATTCTTTAGGGTCTACTCGCAGTGCGCATGCGCCAATTTTATGCTTTCATCTACCAATGTCCATCCACCTGATTAATCCACTACTGTTCGTCGATATCTTTTTCCATCGATACCTCTTTCCCTCGCCCTTAACACGAGTTATATAAAAATGAAATAGAGACGATATACATGTCAGAAATGAGGTTTCGAGAAAAAAATTTTCCCCTCTGGCTCAGCTGCCATCGGTACAAAACCACGGATAAGGTTTCAATCGGAGATTCGTAGTAAGGTGGAAAAGTCCAGCACTCCCAGGGTATATATCTGCGATATATAACGAACTGCCAGGGTACAGTGGGTTATGGAGGATTAGCAACGTTCGATACTCGATACCTTGGCCTCCAAGCCCCAACCACCGCTGAGCTTTTACGTAATATATTTCTCTCTCTCTCTCTCTCTCTCTCTCTCTCTCTCTCTCTCTCTCTCTCCCTCCTTCTCTCCTTCACTTGGCGGTTTTATCGAGGAGGGGGAATGAAGTCGTGAAGCACGTGCACACGCAGAAAGTATGGAAGCTCGTGTTGGTCTCAGGAGCTGGGTTTCTTTTTCGCGAAGGAGAATCGATCGATGGTCGCCAGGATATCCTCCTTGGTGGAGGAGCTGCCAGAACTGTATATGCATCCACCCTTATTTCACGATACACACTACGGCTCGAAGATTTGGGATCGCTTATTTGATCACGGGAAACCTTGAATGTTTTTTTTCTTTAATAAGAACGTACGGGTAAATTATGAGGATATTTATAATTTGTGCCAACATGTATTTACACGCAAAAGGAGAAAGAGAAGATTATAAATAATGCTTGGAGATATTTTTCATCCTTTTCGTCGAAACAACGTTTGTTTCTTAATTAATTTTTACACGTGCAAGAAATACCCGAGGTCCTTGCTTAAGAGGGAGGACCGTTGTTTCGCCAAGAGCGATGTAAAATAGTTCGTGTCGATGATTTCAGAGATTAATAATCATAATCCAATTAAGCGAGCGTTCGCAAACTTCTTAACGGTAGTGCAACTTCGACTCGACTTCCGCGGTTCTCCTTCCTACACGTCAAGTCCGAGCGATTGCCCGCCGAAGTCCAAAAAACGAAACAACTCTCCAAGTTCGATCCAACTTCTGTGAGAAATGGAGCATTTAAGATAATGGACCATCGATGATTTATATTCCTTTCCGATTTCGGATCGTTATCTAACTGCACCCTACGAAATGCACGTTGCCATCGCGCGTCACCAGGTTGTCACGAAACGGTACCAATTCTATTTATAAAACCATCAAATCGTTCCTCTGCGTCTTCCCCACTTAGCAGAAATTGCCTTTCTGACCTTAATTCTCCTTCCACGGGAATCGTAACACGCGCTACGATACGTCCGTTTTATTAAACATCGTCACTGACGACCCATCGTACTTCTGCCTATCCAATCATCCTTTCCAGAATTCGTTGTGTAATTGAAAAATTAAATTACCTCTACATCACGTCATTCCACCGCCGAATAGAACCTGAATCGAGCTTTATCCAAATCGTCCTCGATCAACTATGACTTCAACCGTACATACATTATCAACTGTACGTATATCAGCAATATCAGTAGCCATGCAGTGCTTTTTAATCTCAGCCGAGTACCAAGATCGCGTCAATGTGAGTTTCCACGCACGATTAATCGTTATTTCAGTGTCATTAATTAATTGTCCAGCGACAGAAGCGACAGTCCTTCCATCCGCCTCCCACAATATCCTGATTCGAGGCAAAGATCTTTGACAGTAGCCGAGAAGCCTCGCGTATTTATGAGGCGCACGATCGATAAACCTAACTTTGACGTTGGTTATGCACGGCCGCCTCGGTGCGAGTGCATCATTATATATTGACGAGACACGAATCTCAAAAAAGAATGGCAAAAAAGCGACGCGCCCCGCAATTACCGGCCGCGTTCTTGGGATATAGTCGTACATCAATAATCGAGCCGCGTACCTTTGCCAGTGTCCGTGCGCCATTATTTCGCAATCAAATGGACGTCATTATTTCAGCGCCGAGCGTTTTTGGCGGACGAGATTCTTACGTAAGCGGGAGGTGGATATAAGAGGGAGGCAGCGATCGAATGAAAATTTCGAGAACCAAAACACGATGGTGCCTTTCGGCGCGTATTTACCTTTCGCCGGACGCCACGGAGCGTACAAAGGAATCCTTCGTCGATTCTCCTTTTCCTCGATACACGGAGCTCTACTTTTTTCTTTATTAATTTCTCTTCGTACCAAATTGGAGCGAGGACTAACGAAGGGGGAGAGGATGGAGGAATTCTCAGTTATTTGCAGTTCGCAGCAAATAAAAAATGTACGCCGCTTTGTGGAGTAACATGGATATCTTAAAGTGATACCATAAGTACCTTTAGGTAAGTATAATAAGGATTTAAAATGACGCACGCTTATTTTTAATTCTCCACGTGGTCTTATGGAGAGAATTCAGTCGTCCATATCGACTATTTTTGCGTGGAATAGTAATAATACTTGTCCACTTGGTGTGCGACAAATTATCAACAATTATCACTAAATTATAAATTAAAGTTAAATTAACAATCAAAAATCGTGAATATTGAGCTGGCGAATTAAATGTTATTATAAAAAATGCCACGACGTCCACGAGATCGATTCAAAATCTCTCATCCCTCGAGACAGAAGAAGATCACGAGTAACAACCATGGAGAATTCTCATTTTTCCAAGACTTCGTCTCGCATCGATGTCAAAAGATCGCGCGCTCTTTTTTGCTCCGCACGTCCTTCGACGCGCCATCGAATCGACCCAAAGATCGTGACGAAAAAGTCAAGTCCGCCAGGCGGGCTGCGTTTTTTCCTCCCGCCTCGCTCGCTTTGTCGAGCCTCTCTCGCATAAATAAATAAAACTTATCTCCCTCGTCTCCTGCGCACCGTCAAAGACAAAGGGCCCCCGGTACGGCGAACTTTCGTGAGCGATTCGCAGGAAAATTCCCGGCGGGCCAACTTCGGCCCGGAATTATCCGGGGGAGCGTGCAATGGACGACGGTAATTAATATTTCGTGCTTTGGAATTTTCATCGAAAGTTCGCCCAGCGGCCGGAAGAAGTGCATTTACTTTCGGCCGCACGAGCAGTCACTTAAATTATCGACACGCCGGCCACCGCCTCCGCTCGCCGCCCTCCTTTCCGCGGGTGGCAACTTGACAAAGTAGCGGGGGAAGTTTAATCGAAGAATCGTAAGAGCGACGGGAACAAGTTTTTCCAAGCCGAAGATCGTCCCCGGGTAATGAAGTTGCAAATCGAAGCGGGCAAGCCCGGAAAAACGGCCGAAACTTTTCAGCTGCCATTGCCGGGGCTCCTGGTTTGCATACCGTTCGCTTAAATGCTCCCCGTGATTCCGAGCCTGGCGCCTGGAGTTTGGTCGAGGAGGAATCGACGAGAAATCGAGGAGAAATCGAACAGGAATCGGGGACGAATCGATAAGAAACCGACCAGGAAATCGAGGACGAAACGATAGGGATTCCACGGCCAGGAATCGAGCGGACGAACGCTTTGTCTTGAAACGCGAAGCCCACCGGCGCTACTGAGTATAATCTCGCCCGGTAAGGGTGGCTGATATTAAGGTACAAGCCGTTCGGAAAATGTGGAGCGCTTGAGGGATTTATGAAGGGGCCCTGCTAAACTGAAAGAAACGAGTTCGTGGCACGCATACGTCCTTCGCGTTCTGCCCTCTGGAAACTTGTAATCTAAGTTTAGAATTTGGCACGCGTGTATGTATGCGTGTACTCGCGATGTCGTTTAGTTTCCTCATTTTGGTAAGCAGAGCATTTGCATTCGACCTTGCGGTCTACGTTTATTGCGAAGAGTTGTGGATATTGCATGTGCAATTCTCGGGGGAGTAGTCGTAGATATTGCGCTACTTCGAAAGAACTCCATTGTTTAGAGCAGACTTCGGAGGAAGAATAGCGATTGCATCGAAGAGCGATCGAAACCTTCCGAAAGCCATCGATAAAACTTCTTGCAAAAAACCACGATTTGTACGATGGCACGTTGACAATAATTTGCGGTATATTCGGACACGTCGAGTTAGTAAAGCTTATTTATAACGTCGATCCTCGTTCCCTTCCACTTTCATTCCCAATTTCAGTAGAGATACGATCGACGATGAGCCGCGTTTCCTGGCTAAAATTAAACGTCGCAGTTACGATGCATCTTATCTCCCAGCTATAATGCCAGAGGTGACGGAAGGAACCTTCATTGTAATCAGCACCGGCCCTTGGGCTAATCAACTCGTTAACTCCGTCCACCGACCAGCGCAAACTGTTACACGATTTATCACGGTGTTTGCCAGCCGAATACGAACTTTTCGGCCATACATCACGCGTCGTTATTAACGCGAGCTTTGCAAGTGACACACGTGCCTTTTTTTCTCTCGGTCCCGATTAGCGTCGAAACTCGCATCGCGCGTTTACCGCTTAGGAAGCCTGTCCTCACTATAGTCAGAGCACTTGCACGCTGCTTGCGTGACGACATTTCATAATCAGCAATTGCATATTTATATGTAACACGCTTATGAACGCCCATATAATCTCGACGAGTCAAACGTTTTTCTTTCGAGCACAGCCACGATTTGTAGAAAAACGCGCGCCAACGTGTTTGATAAAATTGTTTGTATGAATTTCTTCTTATTTTTCTTTCAAGGTTGTAGTGTATGTATCATAAAAAAATATTGGGCTCCTAAAATAATATATATTAATAATAAAATAACGAATACCATACAGGCGATGTATATGATACAAGGATATACTGTAATAAATGATGAAATGCAATTTTTATTAAAAAAAAAACTCGAGATAATAGTATTACTTTCCTTACATGTGCGATGTTAAATTTCAGTGGCCATAGTGAACTTCTTAGCCGTATACGCGTTATCTCAAGATGTCGCAGGTAAAAACTAACGGTCAAAGATAACGTAAGAGCTTTCGAACCTGAAGAGCGCTAATCGCAGTTCGTCCTTCCACACGATGAATTCTACGATCGGATCAGCCCCGTAAAACGAAGTGGTCGATTCCCGAACGGGCCGACTCCAAGTCGACGCAGTTTGGCAAACTCTCATTTGAGACTGTCGCCAGCATTTTGCCAAGCTGTCGAATTGTAACGGCCCACGGCCACGAATTATTTCACAGATACCCATCGAATTTTCTGGGCTTATTGCCCACTTTTTACACGCTCCATCCGTCAAGTACTCGACTTGCAAACGATACACCCTTCACAGAGATACGCAGTGATCAATCTATTTATCCATCGACAAAAGTCAGGATCCGAACCAAGATTGCTTTTAGAAGCTAATCAAATCGATTCATAATTACACGTATCTATAAATTATGTCATAAATTGCACGTTATTTTAAATGCTTATTTTGTTTTTCATTCCTGATTTTTTTCTCTCTCTCTTAAAGCGTATGCTTATGTCCAAGGGGGGATAAAGCAAATCCAAACCTAGAAAGCACTGTACAAAACAGTGCAACGAAGACTCGTCCTCTAATAATAACGTACCTCAACTCTCCTAGGAAAGGTCTTGCTCCATTAATATCCACCACCTATACTTTTCCGGAGCTCTAAAGTATCAGGCACGCTAAAATATGAAAGACTGCATAGAGATTATAGGGACAATGAGGTTTATTCACGGAGAGGGCGGAGTTACTCGGCGTTGCCATTTCCAAGCGAATACACTTACATGGCGGAGTATTCAATTACACGCCACGCTGGCGGTGTAATTAAGCTGGTAACATTTACATTCAAATTCCAAGCCGCTCATGAGGCAAACCGCGTTAAGCTGTGGATTTTGGTCTAAATGGACACGGTGATCGATAACGAAAGTACAATAAAACAAAGAAGCCGGGATATCGGGCAACGAGAAAGTCGCCTTGCTCCAAATACGACACCAGTTCCTACGATCACCACGATTCCTTCTCCTCCGACTCTTTGACCTACGAAATCGGCCTACAGGGGGGGAGTCGATGTAGACGTCGTGCATCGTCGTCTCGTTCATGGTACGGCCGTATCGGCGTTCCAATTAAGCCGTGCCATCTATCTGCCATACCTATTTCCGCAGTAGCGCCAGATAGCGCGGACTACCGGCCACCGATCGGCTCCCAGTGTCTTGGCTGCTGGCTATACGTTAGCGCCACGAATATCAATTACGGGACTGCCCGCAGATATGCCTTCCTTATACACAGCCACGAGTTACTTCGATAGCTCGAGCTATCAAGTGCTCGAGCAATCCGAAAGTAAGGAGGAATTGCTGTTGGACGTACCTTTATTCTTAGGGTTGCCACATTTTTTTTTTTTTTTTCTAGATATGTGCAAGTCTGAGACTTCATTGCGGAGCTCGGATATGCTTTTGCTTTTTGTGCTTGATTTTTCGAGGTTGACTATCAAGATCGTTGGTATTAGAATTCATCGTTGCAAGGGGAGGAATTTGAATCGAGGTTTGTGTCGCACTCTTGTTAATTTATTACAGCACCCTAGTTCTCGTTATAACTTTGTTACATGTTGTATGGGAGACTCTATATATACTGGTGACCTTTTCCGAGTTATTAGATGATCGTAAATCAAATCATTTCCGTCACGTACTTTAATCCGACCTACAGCTTGTCTTACCGAGTAAAATCAATGCCCGTTGCGTTTCTCAAAGTGAAAATGTCGCTATTTCCGCATTCCTTCCTCGTGACAGGCATTGCGTGCTAATGCATTGTGGATACGCCCGATTTATGTGCAAGCGCGAGATCTTGCGAATTCTTAAACTATCGCGATGGAGGATATTATCGTCGTATTGTTTAAATCGGTATAATCTCGCTTAATAAGACGCGGCTGTTGGAAAATCGATGGATTCACTGCGATTCTCGAATCGAGACCGCTATGCTCGTCGCGCTATGTTTTTGGTGGAACTTGTAGCTAACGGCAGATAAACAGCGCCGGCCGCTGTAAAGTAGGAGGAGCGTATTTACTCTCTTCCATAAAATACCAAGTTAGAGTATTTGTACTGCTGACGTTGGTATTAACTTAGCCACCCTTCTCGGTATCGTATAATTTACCTCGGCCTTAATATCTCCGGCTTTCGCCCTGGAAAAACCGTGTATTCATTGCGACGCTCTTTTCCCATTCGCGTATCTCCGCGAGAAAACGAGAGTGTTGAATTTTGCGCGATGTGCGCGATCGAGCGGGGCGTGGCAATTTTTTTTGAGACGCATCGCCACGTCGAGCCAAGCGCGAAGTGGCATCGTACGTGGATAACGCATCCTCCGCCACTGCGGGTAATTAGCACCTAACGATGATTAGGCGTGCTGGATCTCGTGGTATCTCGCAAGATAGCGATGTGTATCGGCATTATGACACGTGTATGCCCATCGAGAGATACATCGCGTGCTTTAAGAACGATGCAGTCGTAATACACGATGGTTTCATCATCGATGCAATACTTCGCAACTGCAAGCTTCACGGTGCTCTTCTATAACCACTCGTAAGTCCTCTGTACTTTACTTTCGAGTCTTTTCCTTCGATTATGATCTCGAGAGGGATATCTGGAGGAGTGAGATACAAGGCAATAAAGGGACTTATGTCACGGATCGAACGAACGCTCTTTTTACCTTGATTTCAAAATTCCTAAGAAACGGCCCGGAAGCAACGGTGCAATTCTGTGTTTGCGAAAGAGTACCCAAAGCTCGATGATGCAACGTTCGTTTAGGTACGCGTAATGGTCATGCTTCGATCGTCGTGCCAAAAGAAGAGAGGCGAGTGCCCCGTGTAGCGAGTGGATTCATGGTGAAGAGTCGTTGGTCGGAACGAGATTCGTTGTACGTAATACGCTTGTTTCAGGCGTATTACTCTCGTGCATCGCTCGAGATTTGCCTGGCTTACGGAATACGCGGACAATTTTGGACGAGAGACGTGGACCACCGTTCCAATTAACTGATTGTCGGATAGAGGATTCCGTAACGATCGAGGCTAACTTCGAAGCCTCCTCATGAGTATGTGGACTTTGCACACGTGGCGCGCTATACCTGCGGCATTAACCTGTTAACCGAGTAAGAGGAGTTAACTCCTCCTTTGAAAGTGCCTCTGTAGCGTGGAAAACTAATTGATTACGTTGCGAAAACGAGTGGCGCGGATTGAATTATTATGCGCGTAGAAAGGAACGAATACGTTAGCCAATTTTTTTTCGTTCCGATAAAGGAGAACTCTTGTGTGCATCGTGCTCCATTGCGTTTTCCACCGTTATTTATTATTTCGCCCGGCAGTGTTTGCTCCATTTTTAAACGAGAAATAATACCGTTAGCGGGCTAATGGTTGAGGTTGGAAATGAAATAAACGAACAAAGGCATTTACGTGTATATTACTAGCATATCTGAAGTTCCATAACAATAGAGCGTGCACCGTTACGTATTCCCACGTTTTGCGGCTAGATTTGCACGGGCAACAAACGAAACCTAAGTTTTAACACAACCCGAGTGAAAGTATCCCCGGAGACACGCTTTGCATAAACTTTCGACCGGGGAACAGTATCGTGCGTAATCGAGAGACGTTTCATTCCGCGATAGGAGGACGGTCGAGCAAAAATTACACGCGCAAATACATTCTAGGATTGTCTACCGCGTAGACTGTAATTTAAGAGCGATATAAAAGAGTACCTCTTCGAATGGTTCCAAAGTCTTTTTATAACCATCGACTGCATTCCCAACGTGCTATTCTAATGTTTCGATGAGATTTTCGATAAACCAAGCTCCCTCCTCGCCTATGCAATTATACCTCGCGAACGAAATACCTTGCTTGCATAGATATTTCCCTCATAATCTCGCCACGACCGTTTCACTCGTTTGGAGAACCCCGGCCGCAGAGTTCAAAGTAAGAACGCCGATTTCATCATCCCACCTTATGCCCTCAAGGTTTGGATCGTTTCAAATCCATCGAGGACCATAGAATGCTCCCAATTCCTGGAGCGCGGTTTTGACTATGCCATTTGAGAAGCACAGGCGCGTAATCAGGGCCGCCCTTGTTCCATTCCTATATCGCGGTAGAGAAGCGACGATCGGCCGGTTGAAAGTCTCATTAAGGATCCAAGCTTTGGAAGGGAGAAATCGATATGCGGCTAATTTGTACGGGGGAACGAGCGCTCGATGAGTCCGTTTATTACACGGGTCCTTAACCTGGGCTCCGTGGATAAAAGACAATATGTACATACACGTAGATATCGATATAGACGTAGTATGATAAATATTGTGGGAATGTGAAAAGAGTCAGGTGTGAGAATGAGTCAATATTTTAAAGTATAAGTGTGTGCGACCAAAGGAGGAGCGCTTTGGGCTATGAGACGATGAAAGAAGAGCGATTGGGAGGGAGAGCATGATTTACTTTTGGGCGACGCATGCTTTGAAGAATGCACGTGACCGATGGATGTGTAAATGTGTAAAAAAAATGAAAGGAATGCAGTTAATTGCAGAGAGTCGTAGAGAGAAAAGCAGAGTTACAAAGCAAAGTTGGAGTCAGAGTTAGAGTTAGAGTCAAAGAGCAGAGCAAAGAGCTGGAGTATCGCGCATCTCGAACATCGACAATCCTATATCGCTAATAAATAAATAATTATTCCACCAATTGCCAACGCGTTTAGTTGAATCGACGAAAGCTATCCTGAAGGAACTCCTTACAAATTCAAAAGTGGAATAACAATTCCCTTACATATTGACACGTGCTTCACAAGTAAAACGTGTAATCCTTTATGTACATCCACTTTCAATTATCGATTATTCTTCTCCATCAGAATGATCTCTTTCGATTTCGGCCTACATTATTATGAGATTATCATTATGAAAAGGGGTTCTCTAGCCTGTGCCTCACTGTCCATGGGGTCCGTGGGATAAAAAAGGTTAAGGACCCCAGGTTTATCAGGCGCGTAATCGTGCCAGATGGCACGAGCCGTTTCGGGTCGGTCAGGCCGCAGGATATCGACAATGCCACAGTGGCAGCCTGATGAATGCGAATTTCGAATATGATTCAACGTCCTGGGGAAAAATGCGGATTAAAGCCACGGGCCGGGGCATTATGCTGGGAGGGTGCATTAATTCTCCGTGTAACCTCTGGTGATTTGCATTTTTTATCCCTGCCCGGCGATGATCGAGTATCCGCCTCGCGGCGGTCCATTACCTGGCGAGGTAATTTCTCGCGATACTCCTCGAGGTTCTAGATTAGACCTTAATATTAACAAATGCCACCACCGGCCCGAGATTTATCCCTGGTAAACCTCTAAAAACGATCCCGCTTAATGCGCCTTGACAACCCGCTTATTGATGGGAGTGCGAAAGATCGACGATTTTTTTTCTTTATCTTTGATCTCGAAGGCATTTATTAGGCGCGTTACCTCTTCAGGACAAACGCGAAGAATACGAATGTAAGATGACGAGTGCAGGGCGCAATGCTCTGGAAAATCTAGCTGTCTCACGGTGAAAGTGAAAGAGCTGGAGCTTATTAAACCTTTCTCTGCAAGCGTGATCGTTTAACTTCTCTTTTTGATCAATTTGGGTTTCTTATGGTAGGAGAATTTTCGAACGACGGCTCAACTCACTTTCGCTAGTAAACGAGGTACGTACGCTTGTCAATCGCACTCTGTATATTTAAATGACTAGATGTTAATGACATTGAGATAAGACAATCTCGCTAGTCTTGTTACACGAGTATATAAAATAAAGGGTTATAAATAATTATACAAAATCTTCGAATGTCCATCTTTACGAGATGAACTTTTAAAAACGGGGAAAAAATTCTCCACAAAACATCTGTAAACGAAGAACAAAATTCCATTTTCTCTTTTTGCTCCTAGCTATCTTCACAACGATACTAATCTTAGGACCGACTCGATATTTTCGTCACCGCAGCCAACACCCTCCAGAGGCCGCGGCATCGCCGGGCTTCGAGACATTTACAACCGTCACGGCACGTAATCCGTAGTTTCACTTACAATTCGCGTCCCCGGATTTACATACGTTACGAGTCGCCACCCGCGCGCCGCACAAAGGCGATAAATAAATAAGAGTCCTTGGCCGAAAGGAAGCGGGAAAGGATCGCGGCGTGATCTCTGGTGCGTGAAGTGGGTCAAGCCTGACGGACACGCGTTATCTCTCCTAGAAATTCGAACGATAGACGAGCCACCGAAGGGAACGGCCATTGTGTCCCGGGACGTGCGAAGAAAGGTAGGAGATAAAGCAAATGGAGAGGCCAGCCTCGCAGAATTCCTAAAAGGAGGTACGAAGGATCCGGCCGGGGCCGAATTTTAAGTCCAACCCTTGGGCAGAGTGGTTCAGCAGCTTCGAGGACGAGTCGCCAACGCGTCTCGCCTTATCGATGCTTTATGAAGGCTCCGACCGTCCGCCAGTAATCGCGGATATACTTCATCCTCTCAATCGTCTCCGTATTCAAGGAAACTATCCGCCGTAGCTCTGGTGGTTCGAAAGCCACCTTAAACAGTAGGTCCTAGGCCAAATGACCTTAGCGGTCGATGTCGAAAAATTAATTTAAAAAAAAAACTATCCGACTTTCGCGCGGCAATGACGAAAGCCTGGCTGGACTGGAGCGTGAAATTATGGCGGTTATTCGTGATAACTCGAGGAACTTATTCGAGGAGATGACTTTGGGGAAGATCGGAGTCTCGCGCGCGGGGGCCAGGCGAAACTTTGGCGCTCTAACGCGAAAGAAGGGACGAGAGGAAGCCGCATTGGGTTTTCGAGAATTATCCGTCGGTGATCGAGATTACCATGAAATCCCACTGTATCAGCCTGCGTATCGGTTTTCGCAATCGGACCATGAAGAATTATAAAACTATAGCTCAGGGCGAATATTGGTGCCCGGGGCGCTTTTGCGTTAGCTATTAAATTAATGTCACTACCATATCCGATCTGGGTTAAATTCAAGCTATTTGTTTCGAGCTTCCGGTACATTTCCTTCCCATTTATCCGTAAAACATCGATTATCGAGGCTGCCGACTGTCAGCGGGGATTGTGAAGCCTCGATTATTTCGATCCCTTATCCCGTTTACAAGCGGGGCAGAAAGAAATGAGAATTAGTCCTGAATCCTGATTTGTAATGGCGGAAAGGCCGGGATTTTTGTTGGGATTTATTGCCATACCGCGAGTTCCGCGGAGTCTCTTTAATAATCATCGACTCGCCGATTCGAGGCAACGCGGCGTTTCCGGCCGACCAATTTTCAGGATTGCCATAAAAAATACAGACGTTTTAAGCCATTCAGCGGCTTTTACGTCGTTCGTGCTGCACGCCGCTGCGCGGAAGGAACGAGATGAAAGAAAAATCCGGTTATCCGATCGGAACTTTCCGGGGCTCGAAACTGGATTCGAGTTGGGGAGACACGGATTTTATTGGGCGGCTAGTTGATTTTTTTCTCTTTTGGGACGCGTGTAAGCGCGTTATTGCAACGCAGGCGGACATATATCACGGACAAAAAAGAAAATATATGTATACGAAGTACGAAAATTTTGAGCAGGAGACCGAGAGGTTTGTGACGATTCGGGGGAAGTGTTTCTAAAAATGCAAGCGTGGAGAGAGAGTTCATCTCTAAGGTTTAGGCTGTCAATGGCGCGTGTCACGAGCGTGTGAATGCGTGCGGTTTTGAGCGTGGCGAGTGCTCAAAGCGTGTGGAGTGTGTTGTAATCCGAATAGAACAGTCGAGGACGAACAGTCGGTAAGATGAGTCGAATATCGAGAGGCACTGATGAAATGATTTTCTCCGTTAAAACGACAATGCGTATTTTTTTCTTTAAAAATTCAATATCATAAAAATCAAGCCGTAGATTAAGAATCTCTCATGTGAAATATATATTTTCACTTGAAAAAAAAGAAAAGAAAAAAAAAACAGGTTGACCTTGAAATGACCTTGAGAGCATAATACGAATCGAAAGCTGATGCGACTGCTGCATCAGCCTCTCCACCACTTAAACTTTCTATTCGAAATACTTTTTTTTCTCCGGAATTTAGTTTTTGAGATATTCCAGGTGGCCAGGATAAATGCCGTACCCTGTATACACAGAAGCAAGTAAATATATGTACACACACACACATATATAGGATATCTATACACATCGAGGATAAATGAAAAGCTCGACAGGAAGGTGGAGGGCGAACAAACTCCCCGCGCACCGGTACCGGTAAATTAGCATTTTCCAGGGAATTATTGATAAATTCGCCAGTATACACGCGGCGTACAACGATCCTGTTTCCAATTAGCATGCTACCAAAAATGATCAGCGCCTGATTTGCCAGGCGGCCGCGAGAGAGAATTATTGCGGCCCGCCGACCCTCGAATTTATTATTTAACCTCTCGCCCTGACCTTTTATCCAATTGTGTCTTTCCAGCCTGGAGAGCGTCTAGTATTTCGTTCCGATCGCTCCCGCACGATACGTCAAGGCTCGGGCTCATTTTATCTTCATCATATTGAGCGATCGCCCCTAACCGAATTCCCGACTTGCGCGCAGAGGACCTTTATGACTTTATTATACAGGACTTTTATTTGCCCAACCCTTTTTACGCCGCCTCTTAGGTTCTTGCTTCGAAATCGCACGCTTCTCGAAAAAGCATCGATCGTAAAAGCTTACGGTTCGTGGTTCTAGAAATGTTGGTATTAGAAATTGCAACGATTCGAATAATTACGAGCTGTTCCAATGAATCAGCAGTATTTTAAATATTACTCGTTTAAATGCTTGATATTAATTATACTCTTATGATGAACTTCAAGGACATGAACGGAATATTAAAATAATATTGCATAATCATAAGCAAAGTCCGGGCGTTAAGAACGCGATTTTGTTTTCCAACTTAATTCTGCTCGAACGATAAAAGTGGCTGATACTCGGAAGTTCTTATCGTTAAAACACGTCTCTGTTATTCTCTCTTCGGCGATTGTATTCGTCGAAGGTCTTCCAGCGATTTGAGCGTTAATTAAGAAACACGAGGCAAAACTTGAAGACAGCCGCCGGCCGTATAACGTCGACCTGTCGGTACGAATCTGACGAAGGGAAAACCGTTCCTCGTAAATTCAGTGTTTCAATACGGAGATCCTTATGCGCGGTTATCTTAAAGGGCTGCCTTCTCCAAGAGACGATATTCCGCATTGAAAGCAACCCATGGATTTAAGCCAGTTTCGACTCATCGCCCTCGCGAACGAGCGGCTCTAAAATCCAATGGCCCTTGGCTCTGCCAAAGAGCGGCCTGGGATACATAAATTCCTATCCCTAAACAAACTTGCGCCAGGAAAAGAATATGAGCCCAACCACTTCTTTACTGTGCAGAACGCGGATGAGAAGAGCAACCCTTCGACAGTAAAAGCGGTGACGTTTTGTCAATGTCTAAAATAATCGATCGAACGTTTAATGTCAAACGATGGAAAAATTACTTATCACGCATTTGATCAAATTATAAAAATGAAATAATTAAGGTTATAGAGGATAAAGTTAATAGATCTTTGAGTTGTCTTTAGATATTGTATTGTGGACGCCTACTGTACTAGGATATACGTCAGTTGAGTGAAAACATCGAATAAAAATTCAGTATACACTTGTATACTTGTGATCAAAGCGCATTTGTTAACTCCTTTCCTAAATAACAGATGTTTAATAAATTCGACGCTACGAAAACCGTATTGGACGGTAGATCCTAAGTTCTATAAACTTAACGGACAATAGCGCGAAGCGCGGATACAATGGCGGGCAACACTTTACCAGATTAAAGAGGAATAAAGCTTGATAAAACACGGAAAGTGATTTGAAACCGGACAGTACCTCGGCGTGCTTTATTTGCGACATCATCCACCGAGACCGTTAGTTCGGAATGCGCCGCTTAAGATAAGGTGTGATTCAAGGAGAGCATGGCGCACAATATCGTCTGGAAAATCCAGAGATGATGGGTGGGATTTGGACCTAGGATCTTCGCGGTGGAGGCACGGATCTCTATCCATTATGTCAGCATACCTCGGAGTACAAGTTGTACCATCTGTATTCAACAATACGGGACGAACGACGCGTGTAACACGTCATTGTCAGGTTTCGCTTTCGTTCGGCAGTACGCGTGTACTATGTCCCATCAATGCAAATTAGGAACAGGAATCGGCATATGCTTAACCCCTCGCAGTCTCCAGGATTCCTCGCGGACCTCTTGCGCCTTTCCCCCCCAAGACTTTCGCGAATTATTCGAGTAATAGAACGCAGGATCGATATCGAAGACATCCTCTGCCCCTATTTTTGCCCCGGCTTAAATCCACAGGTACTCCAATATCGACATCTCGAAATAAGAGGAACATGGCGCACTCTGTTAGTAAGACCACGTCTTATAAGCGCACAGAACTGAAATTAACATTCTCCCTTTACTTACGTACCTTTTACGTGGAAGGTAGTTATATCTTCGTCGAGCACCACGATTTAACGAACGCATCAAATCCCACATCGGCGTTACAAACGTATCGTCGAAACAGCGTATCTCCCTTCCGATTACCATTTCACGCTAAGCAATTTATATTTACTGCACCATCGCAAGGCATTTTCCCAACTGCCAGCGACGCGAGTGAATTGTGCCCCCCTTCGCAAATCCGAGTTTGGATCAGGTATCTGATATATCGAGAGAAATCGCGGCACTTTTATGTTGCTCCCGATCGTAAAATATTTCTCGGTCGTAACGTCGCCCAGAAGCGGGCGTGATGGACCGACGGTCCTTTGCATAAGACAGACGTAGCAGAAATGGATAAATCTCGAGAGCCCGGAGATGTAAATGGGCTCGTTGTTGGCGGAGTGCATCGGGGGCCGAAAGGAGCTGGACTCACCTGAAACAGAAAGATAACGCCGAAATTAATTATACGAGCAGGCGCACCGCTTGTTATCGCCGCATTACCAAATTATTCCCTATCAATTACAACAATTTATCATGATCACGATCAAATATTAATATCCCCCGAGGGCGATGAGCACTATAACCTTCCGTCGTGCCGCGGGCAATGCCTGTCGATCGAATTACCAGCAGCATGTAATAATTGTCTAGAATCGTGCTCCGGTATCGGGGCGAATTTTCATGGAGCTCGTAGGACCGGGGAAGGAGGCGAGCGGAATATCGAAAAACTTTGGCCCTCCGTGTAAGCACGCTTAATCCAATCTTTTTCGAGCTCTTTTATTTTATCAGGGAAATAACCTTAATAAAGTGACGCATAATCCTTGTGCATTGCGACTACTCGCTGGCGGATAAATCTCAGCCGATCGTTCTCCCTTTTAAAAAGAAAACTCTTGCGAAGGGCTTTTCGAGGAGCGACGATAATACGCCGCGACGCACTTAACGAAGGTTTAACTACTGTTTCCGTACAAAAGTCGAATTCTCCCCTTTTTTTTCCTTTCCTTTTTTATAATTTGTAATACAGGGAGAAATACGTGGGTGAAAAGTAGTGTAACGCATAATTGAGTTCGATAGCAGAGTCATAATTCGCCTCGATACGAGCAGAGGGAAATTAATCACCGGGCGGCTGCGCCGAATAGTTGTTTTACGGCTCGCGAGGCAAATATACATTTGCACAACATTGCCAGGGGGTAGCAATCGCGTTATAAACACAAGGTCAACGACAACGCTGCTACATCCCTAAACGCCTTGGGGATTTATACCGGGTGTTCTGGAAACAGGTGGAGGAACTTTCGAAGCTTGCTTCACTCGCAGTAAGATGCGTTTAAAAGCTCGTAAAAAGACAATTTTCTCAATCGTTCATTGAAATACATTTGTCAGTTATATTCCAATACATTTCATTTGGTTGATTATCCAAGAACTTTACAGTCATTCCATCGATAAACGAATAAATATATTCGATTGAAATTCTTTGTACTCTTATTTATGCAAACATCTCGAAACACTCGCTCAAGATATTTCTCTTACTATCTTATAAGCGCCCCAAAATCGCACCGCCGTGCCACGCAACAAAGTTCAAATCACTCCGGGAATTTCGCATCTTCCTCGACGATCCATGACACGTCGGAGGCAAGAAATCCATCGCCGCGAAAGGCAACCATTTCCAGTAATTTATTTAACGAAGTGCCCCTGCCAGAGTTTCCTCGTGGACGAAAAGTGTTCCTTTACTCGCGCAAGGCAGCGCTTCCGCAGCCACGATAGTGCGGATTCCTTTTGCAAAAAGAGCAAGATTACAAAGAGTGGAACGCATTCCCAAGCTGAGCTCATTTATCCCTGGAATGAGCTGCGCGTCAGTATGCGACATCGATTCTAGGACATCGCGCGATTCGCAGCGATCCGTCGTTAACACGGATTGGGGGGAGGAATAATTCCAGCCTCAAAGCTACACAGAGCGTGGCCAATTACCAAAGACGATTACCAAAGTCTGCGTTTCAATCAAATTAATAACGCACGATTGTAAAGAAAAGAATTTCATTTATATTCAGAAGTTAGTGATCATTTTTAATAATCGTCCACGCACCAAGTGGACGACTATCATTACTATCCGACGCAAAAATAGTCGATCGAATCAACCACTGAATTTCCAAGCTCCACGAGATCAGATGGAGAATCAAAAATACGCGTACAAACGCGTCGCACCATGACCCTCATGAATCATTGGTCGTCTTTGAATAATTTCGAGCCAGGACAGGGGGACAGACGTTCCTTGCCACCGACGGAGGCTCGTACGCGCGCTCGTCGATTTCCCAAATCCGCGTAAAATCGTCGAAATCATCGATACGCGGCCAAAGCGCACGTCTGTTATCTGCAATTATAATTTCACGGGCCGCGATTATTTAAAAGCGCGTCGAAATGCCCTACGTGCCACCGCGATAAGCCGAGAGCGGGCCAACTTTTACAGTTTCCGGCAGCGCGCAATAATCGGGATTTGCGGTGGCATTGTAGCGGCCATAATGCAAGGCGTATAAAACAAAATCGTCGGCGGAGGACAATTTATTCGTTGCCGTTAAAGGTCGCGAATATGCGGCCGGAACGATTATTGGAACAATGCTCTGGCCGGGGAGGATATTTAACGTTCGGCCTGCCAGAAAATTATTGTTTTCGTATAATATGTTTCACTCCATACAAATTAGCCCGACGTATTCCCCCTCCCCTTCACCACCGCGGCCCGAGTAATTATAACGATGATATTGGCCCTAAATGCGATAAATCGTGCATCGAGGCGCGGCGCTGGAAATACTGGTTGTAATTAATCAGAGCGCCAAAGATCGTGCAGGTGATGGTACTTCGTTAAACCTATCTATCCATTGGCAGCTACGAGAAGGATCGCGCGCGTGGAGTGCGCCTCCTCGTTTTCAGCATCGGTCGTCGTGCTCGTGCGACCACGGAGGAGATTGAGAATAGCTTTTTGGTTCTTCTCCGCGTCGCGCGGATATGTAGGTTCAAGGGTCGTTCGTTTACTACTTGAATTTCTGCCCTCGGAGCAATTAGTGGAGAAACTATTGCTCAAGACAAGTTCCAAACCTTGGGTTTATCAGCGAGGGGGGGGAGGGAATGATGGAATTTATGCATGGAATTTAAATCCAGGCATTTTCGGTCGATATCCAAGCCATCCGGGGATAATGAGCGGGACCGAAACTCTGATCTCTCTTCGTGGAAGTCCAAGTCCTTACTCGTTATAACGTCGTACTCACCGGCGAGCATTTCGCGACAAGTTCGGCCGCAGTTCTGCAGCGTCAGTGGTATGTGCACAGCCGGATGGAGGTACAGCGTGGTAAAATGGAAATGGGATCGATACGAAACCTTTTCGTACTTTAAGCTGCCCATGAGTAAACGCCACTCTCGCTTCATCCGGCGCGAATAACTCCCGCTGCCTTGATCGTGCAGTTGCGGGTATTTCTGTCGTGAAGTTTGCTGCGATCTAAAATTTGCCACGAAATATTAATGCACGCTCTCGTTCGCCATTGAGGTCTGGTGCCCGAAGTTCACCTATCATCGCGCCCTTCCTCCTAGAATTACACCTCCAAAGTCGGGATTAAAGCAGTCCCACCACGATGATTACATTTCCCATACGTCGTCGAGGTAAAAAAGGAGCCTCACCCAATCCCCTATTATAAATTCCAAGCAACGATCTGTTCACGTCAGCATAGATCATCTACAATATCTTTCCGGACACATGAATTATGCCAAATCAAAATCCCCCTATACACTCCTGCGATTAGTCGCTTCCATCCAAATCCCTATTTCCCCTTAGAACGTGCGATTGCAAAGAACCAAAGTACCTGTCAAAGTATCCAGTTCTATACCAAATACTAACTATAGACTTCTAACCACGGTATATCTCACACCAATACACAACCCCATACTTTCATCGGGGTAAACACACGGAATTAGAATCCCTCTAACAGGGGCGCAAATGGAATAAGTGGTTGGCGAGAAAATCGAATAAAATCCCGTTGATCGAGGCGCGCACGAATAATCCAATCCGCGCGATCGAAAAGGGTTTCCAGCCGTGGCCGGAAGTCGGACACGTTTCGAGGATAATGCAATTTCGCCGGATAACCGTAATTCCCCGCAGTCGGCGCAATAACCTTAATCTAAGGCCAGCGCCGAAATAATTTCCATCTGGCGACCGTCGAAATCGTACCTGGCGCGCGTCTCTATCCGCTTACGATCATTGACAAACGAGCCGCGATCACGCGGGGCCTCCGTTCGACTGTCGGAAGGGGCCGAGGATCGGCCGGGCACGCGATGAGCGGCGCGCCAGAAAAGCGGGAGGGCCCTCGAAATTTCGAGCAGAGCCGGCGGCCTTTCGAGCACCGCCGCTTTTGCGGATAAATCGCTGGCACGAAGTAGCACGGCGTCGTCCGGGTTAATTAAAGCGGCCAGATACGAGGGCTGTTAATCCTGGGAGCTAAGGACGTCCGGTACACGCGCTTATGATACGTTAACCCGCCGTAACCCGAATTTTTTCCTCCGTGTTTTAAGGGCCCCCACCCTGGCGGCTTTATCCGCGGCCACGCTGTAATCTTGCATTGCTAAATGAGGGAGAAGAGTGGATATAATGAACAGCCATTCGCTGGGCTCAATTACCGGGCGGCCCTTTGATTTTCAATGTTTTGCGCAACAGCGGCGTATAATGGCCGATTTGGGGCGGAAGCTTGTAGGCAACGCGCGTTGCTTGGAAATTAACGTGAGATAGAGTGGGACAAGGGGATTTTGCTTCGGCTGCAAAGTTGGGGTTTGAAGTTCTTTCGGATTGGAAGACGATATTCTAGGGATCTTGTTCGTGTTTAAAGAGGGATCTTGGCTTTGATATTGATATTTCGTACTTTGCGTCGAGAAGTCCTTGTTTTCTAACTGCGCGCGGGGTCCGCATTGCTTTGTTTATTGCTTCGTTTGGCTCGTAAATCAGCAAAATCATCTGGCGCTGGACCCACGGTTTAACGTGTATCGCAGATGGTCGGTGTAATAGTAACGCGTACATATCACCGGGCAAAATCCAGGGATGGTGGATGGGATTTGAAGCCGGGTTCTCGAGAGACCAAAACCGTGTACATTATACCACTACGGTCCTCGTCCATTTAATTTTAGAATACGCGCAGTCCTCCGCTAAATACAGCTGGCACGAAGCCAGCTAATTAATCGGCGATCAAAAATATTTTCCACCAACATTAGAGTCATAGGTTGCATCACGCTCCGCGGATTTCGTTATCGATTCTCCTCGACTTATTGCCACGCGTGAGAATTGCGCGTTACCAAAACTACGATGGCGAGGAACAAAATTTTTTAATTTCGAACGCGAACTTTTGAGCTTATTCGATTATAAAACTCCCTAGCTTTACATTCAACGTCAATTTTCGAATAACCATTTTAATTGGTCTCTCAGGGGCCGAATCACGTAATATACCTTAGCATATATTATACTTTAGGAAATAATGGCCTCGATAAAGAGATTTTTTATTTATAGAATTAGATTAATAGTAATCGTCAAATCGGTATAATTCAAGACTGTATCTAGTCTTCGGAGCAAAATCCAAGCCTCATAAATGGCGGTATACATTATGATACGATAAAACTTGTACCGAAACTGCTACGGACCTTCCGTCCAATCGTTCCTCGCAGTTTCGACGGATCGTTCCGCATCATAAAATTATCCAACACTTCCGGATGTAATAAAGCGGAAAGCACTAAATCCTCCACTTTCCAGAACTCCCTTCGTCGTCGCTCGAAAGCCGGTTCCTCCATCCCCGGGCCCCGAATTATTTCATTCAATTCGCTCTAATTTGCTTCGTTGCCCCGAGAGATGCGGCTATTAATTATGCAATATACTTCGTGGCGAGTGACGTTTACATTTGCAATGGGCATCTCTGCGGTCGTATGTCGAGCACAGGCCGACATCCCATGCTGTGTTATTCGACGCTTTCCGATAATTCGTTGGCGCTAACCAATAAACCTTCGACGACCAAAGCTTCGAAACCTTGGAAAATCGCGAAGCTATCCGCACAAGTGATACCGTAAAAACTATTCTATAGAAAGTTCTATTTTTAATGTAACAGAATACATGGAAATTGTTTTTCGTCCTCCATGAAAAAGCATATGTAGGTACACCCTCTTTCAATTATTAAGTATATTTTCAATCCTCTCGCGAGTTTTACATCACCCTGAACTTTTAACATTGAGAAATGCGCCTCTCCAAAAAATCCATCCATCGATTTTCAATTTAAAATCGACCCGCTATTCAAAGCAACCGCCGCGAATCGAATGGACACTTTTCGACCGCCAAGAGTTAATGGCAGGAGCCATGGCAAATGTTTTTCGCGCGGCCAAAGAGAATACGGATGGCGGAAGTGAAAAAAGAAAGGGTCGGGCAACAAACAAGGGCGGGCTTTGCGCGGCCTAAAAAGCTGCTTCAAAGACTGCTTTACGACCCAACTTTATGACTATTAATGGACCAATTTACGTTCGATGAGGCGCGCCGGCGCCTGGGCAAAGCTCGTTTTGCTTCCATTGAGAATTTCCCGGGCACCGAGGAAGCGCCGCCAGTATCGCCGAGGAAATACGTGTTGAATGTACAAATGCGTTTAAATTCTTAGCGCAAGGGCTCGCGCCTAATGGGATTCGCCCCTCCTCGTTTTGATGCACGGGCCGAGCGTGAGGCGCGCCTTTCGCGCGGCCCATCGAGCAAAACGCCATTGGTAACGGATATCGAATGATCGATCAACGATATTATCACCGGATCGCTGGCGGGGCAGGCTGAAACCGATCGTAGGATTCAAAGCGAAAGAACGGCCGAGCATAAAGCACCCCCCTGTAATACACGCCATATAGCAAAACCAATTAATCCGCGGGCCACCTTCAACGCCCGATGCCATATCTCACGGCCTAGAATGTTATAAACCGTTGACGGGGCCATTTAATCCGGCGCCGCATAAATCAGAGAAATCGCGGTATCATCGCGAAACGCTATAATCGCGCGAGATCGACGCTTTGCGGGATAAACTCGCGACACACCTGCGGTTCGAGGGGCCGCACGCACCTTGCTCTCGATGCTCCGGACTTGTTATTTCGAGCGATCGGCCTGAAAAACGACACAATGGCGCTCCTCCACGATCTCGACCCTTGCCGGGGGTGAAAAAGGGAGCGAGCGCTTCCGCCAAAAGGGGGGGGAGGGAGTGTATAGCTGGCCTTTTCTCGCGAACGATCGAGCGGCGCGAGAGGCGACGAGGGCGGTGTAAGGGGGCGGAACTGGGGAGGCTCTCCGGGAAAAAAAACGGGGGCGTAAAGACTTCGTGCATTAAGGTTAACGAATCGGAAGCACGCACTGGGGAATCGTAGTAACGGTCGAGATAAGAACCGTGCATGGTTTATGACGGTTCCGTTTCAGGCAAGACGGTTACGCCGCTTAATGCCCTCCCCTTTCTCGCCAATCTTTGCGTATATCCTCGTAAAACAGCCTTCGACGAGCCCACGGTACGGACCAGGAAACCTACTTCGGGTATTTTGAGCGCGCGACGACTCGGCTGGGCATCGAGGATGCTCGCGCTTGTCAATTTTGGAGTATCGAACAGATCGGTGATGTTGAATATTAACGACGCCGGTCGTGCGGTTGGATTCGGGACGCGGTAGCTATTCTGAGATTTGCAGTCGTACACGAGCTGTCTGGGCTGGATCGAAGATTTAAATAACGCGGTTATTGAAATTAAGAGAAAGAAACTAAAAGGAATTTATGACGTTTCCTTTATTACCCTCGAGCGTGATGAAACGTTGAGAAAATCATTACCGAGTGGAACAAGGCGGTGACCTTTCGTGCAAAACCTGTGGTGGGTGAAAAAAGCCTCGAAGCTCTAAAAATAATCCTGGCTGGTCGGAATCGGCGTTGGCGAAGCAAAAGTTGACCGGCGGTCATTGGAGACGTCTCGAACTCGCAATTCGAGGTCCGCAAATTTGAGGCCCCAAGGAAATTTCCTATCCGACGATTTGTCGAATTGCCGCCGCGGCAAATAAGAGGGCAGCGTCGTGGATCTGCGCGGGGCTCGTCAAAGCCACGAATGGGCTCGGTATCCGCGTTGATCTTGACGGAGGACGGCGGAGGAAAAGGCCACTCTGAAGATTAATTTAGATCGGTAGCGATCGTCAAAGAGGGAACGGAGTCGTTTCATTAGCCGTGATTATTCCAACGAGCCTTATCGAGCCAGAGCGCTCTTTGGGCTGGAGATTCTTTTCAGCATCGCGAAAAGTAAGAAAAGGGATATATAAGTACTTCCGCCGTTCTCAAGACGAAAAGGGCAGAAGAATTCAGAGTGGACCGTACTTGTTCGCGGGGAGTTCTTTGGCTTCAAAGACACTCGACGAAAATAGTTTTGCCGGATGAACGAACGGACAATCGCGAAGAGCCCAGATATAAAAGATTCGCCCAGCGAAAGGGCACTACTGCTAAGAATATTCTGGAATTACGTCCTTTATGCCGGCGCATTTTCTGGCCGTACAATTAACCTCGTTGGCGGAGCCCAGGATGGGGGCAGTCGAATGAAAACCTTAGCTCGTACTTCAAAAATGCGAGCTTCGATGGTGGTCACTGCTATTGGATACTTTCAGGGAGCAACGGACGCCAAGGTTCTCGATGGCTCGAAATCTCCCTTCTCCCTCGAGCATCGACGAAGATCTCGAAGAAAACAGTGAGATATATAAATAACGAACAAGATCTCTAGAAGCAAACATCGATAGATTTAACATACTCGATACTCACTCCCTCGAAACACATACATTAACTTCTCCATTAATTTCCCCATACTCGAACACCAAACATCGACCTCTCACCAATACCCCTATCCCTATCCTCGCGCATCAATGTCCAATTCTCGAAAGTAGCAAAAGTCCTTCCAAAGTTCGCCACATCGGAGAACCTTGAAAAGCACTCGTCCATTATACCGTAAAAGCAAAGGAGAGCAGAGCCATACCTCTTACGCTCTCGAATGCTCAAACGCCGATTCCTCGGGCGAGCGGCATCGCAGTCGAAATCAAGGTAACAAACAAGCTCGTTAATCGGTCGGACCTCCAAAAAGGAGGATCGCGGCCGGCCAGATTCGCCGAGAATTTGCGGCCGAACGGAAAACCTCCCACGGATCCGCGATGGTCCCTAACGAGCCGCGTGGAAATCGTAAATTCGCGGGACGCCGGCGAAAGTGAGGACCATTCCGGGCCGAAGTAATCCGACCGCCGCTGTATCGAACAGAGCCGTGGCAGCTTCCCATTTGATTGGCCGCATCTCCCAATTACGCACTGTCATCATACATTGTTCCCCCGAATGTCTGCGTATCGCGAGATCGATCGGGCACGATGTCCATCCCCGGCAGCCTAATCCGCCGTGGAAATATCGGGCCCGAAATTACCGCGATTTGCGGGACACTTTGCGGAATAATTCGCGCCATCGATGCACGACGATGGATGCCGATTATCGTTATATCCCAGGATGCGACTATCGCGAAACCCAGCGGTCTCTTCCGCTCGGACTGACCTCGGTTTCTCTGGAAAGTGGAAGCTACTTATGGCCACTTAACGCTGAAACTGGGAACGCTGTCGAAAGGACGTGGGTATTCTTGGAAGAATCTTCGAAATTCGCGATGGTATGTTTTACAAAGCACTGTATTATCTTTTTGTTATGTGTGTGTGTGTGTGGATGATTCGGGGGGTATATTTGTTCTTCATATCGATCCTCATATTATCGAGGATATAAATAAGAAGTCTAGATATATCGAGATAATAGTTTTAGTAGAATAATGGATATCATAAAAAACCGTTATATCTCTAGAATGCAGGTTTGACGATCTAATTCTCTAGCTACAAGATTCCACGAAGACATCGAGACACTGTATTAGAATTAACTCAAGCTAATACGCGAGCTCCTGCTATTCGATGGCCTGAGCGGTGATCTTAGTCACCCTGGAACTAGCTAGTCGCATATGTACGAATCCGTTTTCACTGCACGTATTCGATAGAAACGCGAGACGGCATTGTTTCTCCAAAACTACTTCATCCGCTCTGTTTTAAAGCAATATCGGACAAAGAAGTCGGATAAACTTCCAGCATAACGTAGTTGGAACGAAGGGTAAGCTGTAAAAATCTAAAAATCGTATTCCATCGCACGGAATAGGAGTCTCTTGGAACGAAAATGGCTATCCTCGTATACCCTGGAGAGTCTGAGAGCTAAAAAAAATCGTCGATTGCGGAGAAACACAAAGACTCCCATCAACGCAGCGAGGCTCAGGTGGGAAAAAAATAAATAGGCTCCCGAATTTCGCGACGCGGACTCTCGAGGAGGTCTCGCGGCGATAAATTCGCGAGGCTGAAGCGCGCGGACAAAGTTTTCGCCGTAACTTTTCCCGACGTCTCGAATCGCCCGGATTTCCACCGATGGATGGACACGCAGATCCCACCGCGCGTTATCCGCTCCCCCTCCCCCCTGCGCGATAACGAGTTACACTCGATACCTGGAAATCACGGATCTAAGCGCCGGCTCGAGCTTCAAGACGGAAGAGGTCCGTGGAAGCTCGCGGCTCGTTACTTTCCAGAGGCTCGCAAGACTGCGATTCGACGAGTCAGGCGGGTAACAGGTGTGCGATCCGATCGATTATAAAAGGGGAATATCGGCGTGGAGATTTGGGGCGGCGTCTAAATGGTGTAGTCGCGGGTATTAACGTTATAATGCAAATGAAAATCGATGATCCCGAATACGGGATACTGATAAACATTGCAAATATCGCCAGCGTGAATGTGGAATGCGATAGTAAAGGGTATTACACGGGCTTTGCGGCCCCATTTTGAATTCGAAATTTTAGTAACGCGCTTTACTTATCGCGCGCTCCATTAGTAACGCGAAATCGATGGGCGTAATACAGAATTAAGCTTGGGCTCGATGTTTTTTCGTGTAACTCCATTTTTTCAAATTAGGCACGTCCGTGAGCACCAAGTGCGCATTAACGCCCCCCCCCTCCCGCCCTTCACGTATCGTGCAAACAAAAACCGGCGTCTTAATGGAATTCCTATACGTTTGGTTCGAGTAAAGTTATACCTTGCCGCGCATGTACAAAGTGATTTATGGCTGTAATCTTGAGGTTGTAATGTGTAGAAAAAAGGCTCCAAAGCTTGGATCATGGTAAAGCGCTGGCGCACATTTTGCTTCGAGCTTTTTTCGACAAAATTGCGAAGACCGTGATTAATTTTCGGTATGCATCATGGTGTTTAATAAAAACAAACGGTACCGTTTTAAACGCTGGAACAATCGATGGCTAATAACTCGAAAGCAATGATCGATTCGAAAGGACATTTCCACGTGTATTAACCGTACGATATTTTGTTATGTACAACAGAGAATTTGACAAATACGCAAATGGACGAGTGTTTGTTTTTACATCTTTGAGTGCGTCACGACGTATTATTCCACGTCCCTCCCTGTCGTACAAAAATAATCGAATTTCTGTGAGTGCTACCTCATCCGATTATAAAAGCCTCATTTTTTCCGTTATGAAACATTCGCTTCATTGACAAAAATGATCAATGCGGCGCTCATCCGATGCTCGAATACGCGGCTGATGGAATAGCTGAGCGGGTATTTCCATGTGCGCCAAAGCGGGGATTCGATGTAAAAGCCGCGTAGGAGGAAAGATTCTTTCCGCTCGGCGTTCGGGCAAGGCCTTAGCAACTTTCTTGCCTCGCAGATTTATCCACGGGAACGTACACTCGATTTTCGCAAATACTCCGGAAGAAAGAGACGCGGGAGGTGCGCTACGGCGACAAATATTTGGCGCAATCAGATGCGCGCAAATAAAGGAGCTGCACGCGCTGAGCGGCCGTGAAATGGAAATATTGCTTTATAAAGTTGGCTCAGCGCTTTTCCGAGGCGTGAGCCTTAAAAGCGTATAACCGCCAGTAGGAAAAGGCATAGGATTTCGCGCTGGTCTAACTCTCGCCTAGCGCCGAGTTTATAATAGCCGACTGAAATAATAACTCTCGTAGATACGTGCAACGCGGATTAAAGCCTCGGGCCGGAAATTATTTACGTCTATAATCCACTATTGCCTTCGAGTGATAATCCATCGGAATACTCGGTTCCGATGCGGACTTTATTATCCCCAGGCGGATTTGTGATTCGAGATGTTACTGTGCCTTTTTGGTATGTTTTCATCAAACCTTGTTCTCCCGAGGAAAATTTCGATTATAATCGAGATGTAAATTCTGCTTTTATTTGGAATTTATATGTATGTCAACTACAATAGGCTGGAGTATGGCGCTTTTTGCATGAGCTTTTTACATCAAATAGGTATTTCCCAGGAATTTGAAGTGTGTAAATATCGAGTTCCGTGTCGGTCCCCTTTTTTTTCCGTGGAAGCAACGCCAGTGGCGTTCCTCGTCTGATAAAATTTTAAACAGAACATCGAATATTTTTGTTGAATTCAAAATGATGGAATACAGAGAGGCGGAGGCCGCGGAAAGCATTTTTCCTGGAATATTTACTAGTGCTATGTGGCGTCCGGTAAAAGTTTAATTTTTTAATCAATTATTTTTGCTAAAATCAGAGTGCAAGGATAGTCGTCGCGTGCAAAGCTGGACGGTCCTTTTTCCATAAAATCCGTATCAATATACAATGCAACGCGATGTAAAAACCTCATACGGAATTCGATATTTTCCCCAAACCCGTACACTCATTTCAAGATACAAGCCCAGGGCGAAACTAATATAATACACCCTTCATATTTTATAACGAACGTAAAGGTGAGCAAATTTATTCCGTAGCACGTACTAAAGTAATAAACACTGTTAAGGTTATACAAGCTAGATCCTGCGCCTAGAAAGAGGTTTAAAATTACAACGAGCAACTACATATACATTACATTACAGTGCCAGAATCGCGTATCTACTTGTTCCACACAACATCGAACCTTTATACCCTACGCCATCGCACCATTCACTAAAACCCATCGGTGATTAAAATTAATGGGCTCGTGCGGCTCCTCGAAGCCCACCAGTTTCCACGCACTCCTAATTTCACGAGTGAAAAACACGTAATGCAATTTGTTTGGAGAACACAGCAATATACGCATCGGTGAGCAGCATTACAAAATGAGTAACTTCCAGCGTGTTTATACAAGTCGATGAATCCTTAACACTGTGTGCGCAGCGTAATTCCAAGTGAAAATTACACGGTATACAGGCCGATAATAAGCGAATGGCACGCAATACGCAGTATCGATTGCCGCTTCGGCCGATTTATCCAGGCGATTATAATAAATCGCTCGTCCGGCTTAGGTCTCAGCATTATGCGGCAACCGTACAGCGGAAATTTGCAAGTGCCCGATTATTCCCTCACTGGGATAAAGCGTATCGACCCGATGGAAGAGCGACTCGACTCTCCTGCATTTTGTCCAAACAGCGGCTTTTGTCAAAATTGAGTTTGCGCGCGATCACCGCTTCTGGTAACAATCGATGAAACGTATTTTCGAGCGGAAATTTCGGCGGGAAACTTTTCCCTGAAATACGCCGGGGATGTTATCGCAGCGCTATTTCTGTCGAGCTCCGGGCCGTATTTGGGAAAATGAAAAGAATTCTCGATATAATTGCCCCCTGCTATTCGTTCAATTTCTCTTTAGCTATCGTGAAATGATTTAAATCAAAATACACGTGTGCAGGCGTACTTTCTGAAATATCCGCTCGTAGGTGAACTTTGATAAATATTCGACTCATATCCTGCTGGGTATAATTCCGCCCTTCCGAAATTGCGGTTAAAGCACAGATCGCTGGACGAGAAACGAAAAGGTTTTGGGAGGCTAACCTCGGGAGGAAGGTATGCCAAACGTAATAAAAATGCCAAAAGAATGCATGCACGAAGGATATTAAATTCTTGCAAGATGTCTGAAGGATATGAGTACGATTATCGTACATCTAGAAGGCATTAAACGATTCAATCCACGGCGCCTGCGATGCTTTGATATTCCTCTCTGGAACAAGGATCCAAAATTCGAAAACTTTCTTAATCCATAGAAACATAGTTTCCGTGCGATGAGACGCTCAAAGTGTGCAAGGCAAGATATAAAACGACCATTTCACAACTTTGCTCTCGCCGCTTTTTTTTCTCCGAAATACGAGGCTTTATCGTACACATTGTTTTTTATTCTTGCTTTATGATTCGTGATATTTATCATTCAAAGTATCGTCCAACGTTGCCCACTACTTTCTCTCGAAATTCGAGACTTTATCGGTAAAAAATGTATGAGTTATGATATATGCCATTTATGATTCAAAGCATTGTCCATCACCGGCCACTACTTTCGCCCATCTTTCGAGCGGCGCACGAATTGCGCGTTGAAAAAACTAGTCATCCATTGTTAAAGTCATGTGTAGAAAAACAGTGGAAGCAGAGTTGTACATCTAATAATCGAATAAGCGAACATCGACCTATCCAAAGCAGAGTCTGTCCAGCTTTGCCAACGAGCTCTCAGCCAGACCAAGGACGAGCCTTTTTCTTTTCCTTCTCATCCTCCATAGAGAATACCAGCAAAATCAGACATCAACGACGACGAGGAGAAAAATCAGCCGCGTATCGTATCTCGAGCCACAACACCGTCTTTCATCATCCTTCTTCGTCGCTTCGATCCCAGGAACCCACTTGTCGCGGCCCCGTTGTGCCACGCGGCGATGATGCTGTGCGCAAAATGGAACGAGGGGAAAAAAATTTTCCTAGGAGACGCCGCGAAGGTTCGCCAGTCGACCCGCACTTCGCGAGCGTCATTTCGCGCGGCTCCATTCGCCCAGCAATTGCGACCCGCCGTACGAAGGGCCGCATTAACCCATTTCTTCCCAACACTGCGTGCACGCAGCATCTAAGAAAAATATTTCTCGGCAGATTCCCTCTCCAATAGAAGATTCTATTAGAATAAATATTCGGTCCGCCTTCTCGGAGAACGTATTGTATTGGCCTGTCCGGAGAGTTTACGCCGACTCTCCAATTTTCCGCGTGCGTAAAATTCGCGCAAGCCTTTCGTGCGCTCTAATATCTCCAAATAAACATTATATTCGCTATAACTTCGTTTTTCCCCCTCGTTTCGTCATTTTTTGTATATACCGCTCGAATCTACGATCCGCGGGCTACCCCTCGCGTTCATTGAGAAAAAAATGGATTAACGTCGCCCCTCGCGCTGGCGCGTTCTCTCCCTCTGAGAGGTGAAAATAACCGACGACGGAGCCTTCTGAATTCTGTACAACCCCCAAACCGAATTCCCCCGGATTTAATCAATTTATTTCGCACAATGCCCCGCTAAAAGCATCTTCTCTTGGATATTCCCTTTAAAAAATCCCCATCGAAGAAGCGAGGCGAAGTCGAGGCCGTGGACAGGATAAAAGGCCAACTGCAATACCTTCAAATCCAATACCTAGCAAAGTGACTCGTCGACGAGCGGAGTGCTCGATGGAAGGAGCGAGGCCGTTAATGCGTGTCCCTGCGCGGCCCTACAAATGTAAGCCCACCCACGACGAGATTCTTCGAACTCGACGCGCCAGGGCATCCGCCTCGTCGTGTTCGCATCACGGCGAGCGCATAAATCGCGGTGCAGGACGATTCGTACGTGTCCTGCCGCGAGTACGTTGGGATCACGCATCGATCGGTCAAACGTGAGTGCATCTCCGTGAATACGCCTACGCGGCTCCGATAAATTCTACGCTGTACCTCGATGCGCGTCGGGACACGACACGCGTGTTTTTCCTCGTCATTTCTGGGCCGCGGTTAGGCCTTCAGACGCCACGGAGTTGGCGACGCGTACATTGTTAAACTGCTATTATACTGGAATACTCAAGGCTCGTATCGTACTTCGAGGACGTTTCTGTTGAACGAATGAAATTATTTTGGAAAAGAATTCGGTAGTATGTAAGAGCGGTGAAACAAGGGAATTAATAGATTCGACATCTTGAGAATAGAATAACGAGATATCGTTTCGATATATTTAAGTACATTACTGACATATTTGAAAAATTTAAAATGAAGTTGTGGAAGGGAAAGAAACATGGTAGAGGTGATGGAAATACTGAAAAGGCGTCTGTTTAATAATGTAGAGAATTCTTATGAAAACAACTATAGACTCCTTACACTGCTTTTCCAATTTTATGTTAATGGATATGTACCATTTGGATTATAGTCACAGTCGAGAACAAAAGGGTTAAGGGTGGAGAACGGGAGCGTGTGCGATCACGGCACGGCGGTAGAGTTGCGCCCTGGTTCGACTCTGTGCGCCAACAACGCGATGGAAACTAGTTTGTTTACCGATCGGCTAAGGCTACGCGGCCTGAAACTTATCGCTTAATATAGATTTCCAATCACGAGGAGTCATGGTATTAATTATAAAGTGGATAAACGTTAATGTGCTGAAAGTTAGCTACGGATTTCTGGGATACGTGTTCTAATGTGTATACACCTTGTAACTGGTGTTATGAAATTTTTATCTTGTTGCTAGTTGCACCGTTCGGTTAATAAGGTTGCTCAGAGCAGAACTAACTGCATGGCTTTCGAATCCTAAAGGACGAAAGTGCACCTGGTAATACGAATACGGTTAAATGTAACTGAGAATGTTTAGAATATACATTGTGGTTCATACCCGATATAGTGAAAAATTCCTTTCTTTATGTAGCGCACGCGTTGCTTGATTATTATTTATGTATAAACTTTAAAGCTATTTTATTTATAGTCTACGATTAAAAATAAAGTTCGATGAAAAGCCGATGTATGTATGCGTATTTCATATTCGGTAATAATAAACGAGTGAAATCGTATTCGAGTAATCGCATAATCGCTACGCTTAATTGCCGACACCGACAGCTAAGATGGCTTTCCTTGGAAGCCATCGTTTAGAGTTTATCTCGTATCATCGAGGTTATACATATTACATAGGTAAAAGCGGAGGTGGGATTTGAACCCAGAATTTCCGAGGGAAATGTCCAGGTTACTATCCCACGCACCACCATAAACCTACCTAACATTTATTCATTTCACGATATCGTGCCGCTGATTTGTTCAACCATGCGTAATGAATGCCATTTGAGCGAGATCAAACAAATTCTCTGTCAAATAAATCGAATAATATTCCGGATATTCGACATTACAATATTCTTTCTTGATTAACATGATTGCACAAATATCCTTTGATTTTACAAATAATGAATTCTAAATTAGAGAGAACATTTCTACGCGATCGTTGATTTGAATATCTTTTGCATATACACGGTCAATAGTAATAATCACGGGTAACGCAATTTACGCTCGATGCTACAAAGCTCCTCTTTGATTAATATTTATTCCGTGTAATAGAGTGTAGGATGTAAATTAGAATTTATCGATTGAGCAAGCAGGACACCGAGTTTTGCCTCGAATAATCTCAACCGTGTAATAAAGCTTTGACGGCGACAAGAGTGACGAAAAAGAAACGCCACGAGTCGCATGGCGCACATCCATTAATTTTCGCAGAAACAAATATTTTATCGGTAAATTATTACGTGTATCGAAGCACCCGTCAACGAATGCCGATGAAAATACCTTTCTACCTTTTGAAGTTTTTCAAAAAGTGCCGCTCCGCATCTTTCCAGTTATTTATACACGTATTCTCCCGTGCGTATTTTCTGCGTAAACAAGCATAAGCACTGTTTGCTTTGTAAAACTCCCAATTTAAAAAATAAGGAGCTTTAAAATTGCATCCTACTCGAGCACAAATATGTACCTTCATTTTGAAAATAGAGTGCCACTTTGAAACGTAATGCCTGCCAAATGGGCCATGAATTGGCCCTGATCGCCTCTATCAAAAGGCGAGAAATTTATTATTTACTTTAGTCCGCGTCATTTATGCACCCCTGATACTTGCTCCTCTCCCTTACACCTGAATCATGAATCCTCTTCAAGGCTGCGGGAGCGTAGCGAGGAGAAAATTGGACTTCCATTAGGAAGACAACTTCAACTCCGACCCATCACATCCGCATTTTCCACGCAACATGTGCACCATAGTTCTGATACTTCAGCACGTCAAGTAAATAGTAAATTCTAAACTAAACGATCTTAGTAATACACGCAAAAAATTAAACGAAAAAGTACTAAAATTCGAACCTCATTTTCAACCCTATTTTCCACGCTTTCTTTTAAGTTCGTAAACTATTGTATAATAAATCCTCATCCCACCTGGCGGTCTTCAAATAATCAATTACCCATTTCCAACCTATCTCTACTCCTATAAAACAAAATTCAAATTATACAGAAAGAACAAAGCACGATTAGAGTATCAAATTCCAAAGAAATCGTTCATTACGGAAATTTAATCCCAAGCTCGGTTGCGCGAGTCACGATTCCTTCACGAGTTAACTCCTGATATAGAAGAAATTCCGTAAAAACGAGATTACACGGTAGAAGAGGTTGTAGCATGGTTAGAGTACCTAAATCCAAAGATAACGTCGCTAACCGAGGCTTAATTCCACCCTTGGTTCCACGCGTCACGAGCTCGGCTCATCGTGATAGTTCAGACCGTGGCGCCTTCGCACGAAGCGCATCAGTTGGTACGCGAATGCAGCGTGCGAGATGCACCCGATCGTAAACCAGCCGTATTGCGTGTCCCGCCGTGTATTCGTTAGCGCGCGCGTGCCCTGGCGAGGGTGCAATTACCTTCGAAGCTGGAGCAACACAACCTCCCCGCAAACCTGGGCCTGAAGTGTGCCTTACACACCGTGCATTTCCATCGTTCATGCCGATTTCCGACAGTATTTCGAAACGTGGAAGCAACACATATATGCAGCAGGCTCAAAAATGATTGATTATTTCGAATTATCCTCAATGCTATACCTTGTTCTCTCCGATCCAACTCTCGAGCGCTCTTCACTATTGCCTACTTAAGTTTGTCCTTGCACTTCGTACTCACTCGTGCATTCATTTATTCATGGAGAGGATCTTAACACGCGTTACGCTGAATTCGTGGATAAGTAAGTAGAAGTGAATGATGAAATCTGAATAGGACTCGGTAAATCAAGGCGTGTTCATTTCGTTTATCATGACTGTAATTAATTTCGCTTTTGAAAAAGAATTAAATGGAGGTAACTTCGCGCGTTTACATATCGAGTCCTGCTCGAATTCGGCCATTTATTTTTAATTATGAATTACAGGTCTGACGAGAAGAAGCTGGGACGATTTGAAACGCAACGCCTCCAGGGATCCTACGCAACGGCCAGTGTCCGAGGGCCGAAATTCGGCCGCCTTCCGCGATATCCAGCACGATTAATATTTACGAATAATCGGCGTCTCAAAGAGCCGTGGGAAGGGTTTGCCGAGGGAAATTAATATCCGGGAGGACAGGCGGCGATAAACAGTCGCATATGTACGCAGGACCTGCGGCAGCTCGAAGGTCCGCCTCTCTCCTCGTCTGTTTATTCAATTTTAATGGCATGCGAGCCACGCTTCGGCGTGGATCTCAAACCTCCCAGGATTAAACCGCGCGCATATGAAGCGGAAGAATGCGGAAGGCTTTGCGTCTGAGCTTGTGCGCTGGCCGTTTAAACCGTGTGCTCGAAAGCACTGACCCTTTAACCTTTCACGATCTCGCATGCTCGCAATATAAAGCGATAAGCACCTCGAACGGGAGGATAAGCTTTGGTGCTTGGATGCCTTCGCTCGTGACACCTCACCTCCAAATGAGATAAGAAGAAAATAGTACCTCGAAACGAAGTTTAACCGCTTAACGAATACTGTCACTTACCATTGATTGTGCTTTCGATTGTGGAGGAGTTATTATTTTTAGAGAAATTATTTGCTGTACAGTTATACTTCTGTAGGTGTTTCTTTTCGAAATTAGGACTTTATTGTATAGGGTTATGCATTTATAATTCAAAGTAATATCCATCATTGACCACGGTGGCAACAAAGTTGTATACCTAATATTCTAGAGGAACTATGATAATATAAATCCGACACTCTACGTTTTCAAACCCTTTAACCATCTCCTCGATCTTTATCACGAGAAAATAATCCTACAGCCTATGCGCGATAGACTCGAGATTGTCGGAGAAAATAATGCACGCTAGATAAGCATAAAGCTTTGGATTTCATCCAGGTGCATTTAAAGGCCATATCGGCGTGGCGGTCCTCGCGGTGAAAGACGCAGCGGCTGGATTGAAAAGATCAGAGAGGCAGGGGACTTCGACAAAGTCCGAAAACGAGGCTGTAGCTCAGGGTATATTTGCGCGCACAGGGGGGCGATTAAACAGTAACGAGCAACGCTGGTACACCGCATCCTCCGGCGTCGTTCCACCCTCTGCGCCCCTTTGCCAAACGTAAACGAATCTCGCGGCGGTCCACTTTGCCTTTTCGCTTCCATAGCCCCTGGCGTAAGAAACGCACGGTTTGACGTTGGACGCACACGTTAGGCGGACTGGGGAAAAAAAAAATCACCGTTTCTCACGTCAAACGCCCGATCACTCCATCGCGAAAATTGAGGAAAAACCATTTCCGCGGATTTAATAAAAGGGATTCCACTCGTGTTGGCACGTGCAAAATAGACGTTTATTATGCCACGTCTGTTTCTGACGCTTCTTCGGTATTCCCGGCTCCGCCTGCCTTACCGAACGGTGTTAAAATGTAAAATACCAAAGCGTGCCGCGGATGCGGTTTGCGTAGAGGAAAAGGATGCGCGAAGTATTCGAAAATCTTTATGGTTCGCTGCTTAATACCCCTGTGCTCCTGGCGTCCGAGCCCTGGCTTTTTTATAGGGTCGTAAAAGCGAGAGGCCGAGGCGCACTTTTCAACGCTCGCTCGGGTGGAAGAAAAAAAAACGTCATCGAGATATTTGAATTACGAACGCTTCGCAAACTCCTCGCACTTCTTTTATGCATAACTTCGATAAGCGACGTACTCGCGCTTCGGCACCAACTTCTTGGCGGATGGAGGGAATCGAGGAATAGGCAAAAAATAAGTCTCCCAACGCATATTCAGCCCAGACCTAGACACGACGCTCTGCGTATCGCGTATCCAGAAATATCAGCTTAGTCCAGTGCGAACACGCGATCGAGCCGCGCTTTCGATCAGATCGCTTAGACCCGCCGCTTTCGAGCGTGGAGGAGATGGCCGTGTACAGAGGCTGACGATAAAATAGTAACGAGCACCGCTGAGGCGCGGTTTGACTGCAAATTGTCGGCGGTATACATTCCCCCATAGCTCGTGAATACCGCGAGCACGCTGCTCCTCCGCCCCTTTCCTCCAATTCCGGCCCGAAGGGGAGGGGTGGGGGCGGCCATCGACTTGCAGCGGACACGACGGATAAAACAGGCCCCCGAGTACTTTTTCCAGGCTAACCCGAAATTCGATGATTTACGGGACAGAATCGAAAGCCTCGACGGTCCCTTTGCAGTACGTCCTCTCCCCCTTCCACGGGCCACGACTGTACACGGCAAATACGCGAATCCGGACACGATTGCGGATTTCGCACGAGCTCGTTACCGGCCTGCACCCTCCCCCTCCCCTTCTCCCCCACCTCCGCCCTCCTTCCCATCCACGTTTCTCCCGCACGTACGCCACCGCCCGCCCTCGTCTCTTTCAGGGCTTCCTACTTCTCCACGTCTGATTTCGAACCGTTCCTTTCGCCCTCTCTTCCCCCCTCCCCCCACCCCTCGCCCCTCCACTCATCCGCTCTCCGTCTCGCTCTCACCCAGCCGGTCCGTTCCCTTTTTCCAGTTTGCCTCGCGCGCCCCCTTTGTTCCGCTTAATCCCTTTGTCATCTTTCGCGCCACCGAATCGAGACTTAGCTCGGAACGAAATCGGCTCCGGGTCGTCCGTGCCCTGCCCCGGAGACAGCGCCGCCCCACCTTTCCCCGATCGCGTTAATTCCAGCCTCCCCGAAAGTAAACCCAGGGAACGAATTTGGATGGGACGGAAGGATATTCAGGCTTCCGGCTAACGCGCCGCTAAGAGCGTACTCCTGGAGCTCCTCTTTTCATTCTATTATGTAGCGCGGGAAAAGTCGGTTACTCTATTACCCGAATTTCCTTCACTTTGGTCGTTGGCCATTGATTGGATGTGGCGTAATCGGAGGCGGGATCAAATGGCGGGGTTGGGCTTGATGCCCGGTGATCATGCTAAACGTATCAGAAATAATTCCAGGGTTGATAGGCGAGGTCAAAATTCGAATTTCGGATCGATATTGGAATTGCAAATCTTTATCAAACACCGCACGGGGACACCTCGGATCGATGGGCAATCATCGGCACTCCCGATTATCATAATTCGGGGTAAAGTGGGGTTGCGATTTGGGCCAAACGCTCCGCATTGCACGCCAAGATCATACTCGATACCTCGCTGTACTCGATATTCCGCAAAATATCAGAACGAACCGCTCCTTCGCGGTCTGAAGAGGCATGAATAAGGGGGAGGGGGGTAAATAATCCTCGGGTGCGGCCTGGCGTTCTCTTAACGAGCTCCCGGGTCGTTGATCAAAAAAATGGCCGTGATGGATGACGCGTGCAAGTTGAAAACTTTTCTTCTGTCCCGCAGCCGGCGTTCTCCGGCGAACTCGGTCGATTCCTCTCTGCTCCTGCCCGGGACACGCGGTATGTTGATTACGAAAGAGCCCGCCCAGTTGCCATTAGTAAATTTCAATTTAATTTCTTCGGCTCCGCAGCCGCGCGTTCCGCCCTCGCTTACCCCACGCTCAAACGTTCGTCCGATAGCCGAAGGGGGCGAAAAGTTCGAAAAAAAGAAAGACATGGAAAAAAAAAAAAGAGAAAAGCTACGCTGGTGTAGCGCACCTTCGAAACTGCGCGAGAGTATTTCCGGGGTGTCAGAGATAATTTTTAATAATACTTTACCTTACTAACAATATAGGGACTTAGTTACCAGAAGGATGTATTGCTACCGTTTTGCTCCACTAATTCAGGCGAAGTAATTTTTTCGAAGCGATGAAATAATACATGCTCGTCTATTTATTTAAAAATCGTTTTGATATGCTTGCTGACTTTGCGATCATGAATCAGGTTGCGCTGGCAAAAGAATTTGGAGATTGTCTTTATTTGGAAGCCCCGACTTTCACCGTGCGATACGTATACTATAGCTCTGGCGATTCCGAAGCCACATTAACAGTAGGATCCAGACCAAGAGACTTTAAGCAAAAGGGAATAAATAAAAGAGGAAGAGGAGGAGAGATTAAAAGAACAGGTAAAACGACCTCGAGTCGTGAAGAGCGATCGTGTCGCGCATTCGTTTATACTTGCCTATGCACGAGCCGCTCCCGACCGAGCGAACAATGCATTAGCCTGCCTCATTACCGAATGGAACGTGCCAATTAGGGAGAGCGTGCGCTCTCCCTTTCTTCCCCCATTCCTCCCTCCCGCCGTCTTTCTCCTCCCGCACTTTGTCGGGAAAAACTGGACGAAAAAAAAGGGGGGAGGAAGATCCCCCGCGGAGAGAAATCTCTTCACGCATCAACGAGCCCCGCGAAAAACCGCAGCCGTGGTGCTCGTTGCGTGATCGACGACATGGCCGTGTCGAAACTAGACAAGGGCCGATAAGGATCGGCTGCAGGATCGAAAGATAGAACGTTTCTCGTGACGATGCTTCGTTTAACCGTTGGTTATCGATCTCCCGTTGTCGTCTACTCTATAACGATTCAAGGCGAAAAATAATGGAGAAATAATAGCGGTGAACATACCTCGAGGATGTTTTTTGCCCGATATAATCCTCTTATGTTTAATATTCGAACTTCACGTGCGTGGTTTATGGGTGATCAAGGCAATATTCAAATAGGATAGTCGGATAAAAAGAACTAATGATTAATACGTAGACGATGACGTTATATAATGCAGATCTAAAACGGTATATGATGGAGTGTATCGTGCCCGTCCGCCATGCTTGAAAGTGTACTACGCGAGTCAAAAGGAAGGATATGTTTGAAGAGCTCCTGCAATGCGTAATGACAGGGAGCATGGCGCGTACGTAACGCGAGCGACTGTGAATTAAAGCGCTCGATCTGCAATCGAGGAGGAAGTCCTGTGGATTCGCATCGACATCGAGCGTTTGGCCAGCGCAGAAAGCAAATGTTGCGCGAGGGGCGAAGGGAGTTGCACGTTGCGAAAGTAAAAGTTCAGCCCTCGAATTGGGGGATGCGGCCGATGGAACGCGGCACGTTGCGCTCGTTCGGGCTTGTTACTTGTTTGCTTTTAAAATGCCGAAATTAAAATTCTCAGAACGCGGCCCGGTCCGTATCTGATTCCGAGGCGGCCTGCCTCGTCTGCATTTCAAATACGTTCTAATTCGGTTTCTTCCCACGGCGCTCGGCGCACGACTGAAATTTTTAAGCGTCAGAATCTTCCGGTAATCCGATCCGGCCGAACTTAAGGGCACACGAGCTCCTTCGAGCTTTCAATCGGCCAGGGCTCCGTCTCTGCCCGCCTGGGTCCACTCCTCGAGGTAATTCCCCCCTCTCTTGGCAGAAATATCGGGAGGGCGGTATCGAATCCCGTATTTATCGATCGCATACCTCGCTCCATTTTCCGCACGAGCGCCGTGCAAACCGAACTTTCCGCCGGTGTCGCGTTTCAACTTCCTTCGAGTCGTTCGTCTCCCACTCGAGCGAACGTGGGATGTTAGAACCGGGCTTTATGCTGGTACGAGGCGGATGGAGATTTGGGCCCCCAAAGCGTGGAAAACTGGATTTAAACGCCAACCGCTACCCGATGGATTTTCCGGCGCGATCGATTCGACAAGGAGGTCGACTCGAACGACGTGTCCTAGGGTAACTATCCGTTCGGCCGACAAGAAAGAAAGACCATTAAGCGAGCTGATCAAACTCTTTTTATGGAGAGGTTCATTCCTCGACACGTTCCCGGTCAAGAGTCACCTAATTACCGGGATAATGGATGTCCGCGAGTGATGTCAACGTTTAAATACCAGCGCAAAAACAGCTGCGCATTTTTATCGGTTATTCGATACCTGTCATTATTTTTACAAGTATCCCTCATCGCGCTATCGGATGCAGCGACGTAATGTGCTTTTAATTTACTTTTCATTTCATCTCGAATACCCGACGAGCTCGATAAATACTGTAATCTATTAATACGCGGAAGCATGGCACGCGTGTCGAGTTAATTATTATTTCGCCAACGGGGCAATTTTAATGGAGGCCGCGTATGGAAATAGATCTGGCCATCGATGCGACCGACAAAATCATTTGGGCGATATACCGTTAATCGTGTAACGGGGTCTTCGGTAGAGAAGTTCTTTGTACGAATGTCAATCCCAATGATGCTTCCTTCTCTTGCTTCCTCGTTTTCTAATGTCACTCTCGAACCTCTCGTCTACATATATATTCTCTTAATGATCTCATGGAAATATACGATCGTAAGGAACGCGTGAGAGGACTTGGCTATCGGCGATTCTTCTGCAAGTTGGTTAAAAAGGAGCACGTAACAACGAGCAATTGTCTCAATTACGTATATTTTATACATCTTCTAGAAAAGGAGAAGAAAGAGAAAAAGTAAGGAAATACGCTTGATCGTTTATATACGGTCATCGGATATGAAGAAGTCTCAGACACTGCGGCGTCAAAGACCAATTTTTCATAGAAACTTACTGACATCATTACCACCTCCGTGGTTCGAGTGTCAAGTTACAAAGCCACAAACCGCTCCTCCGAATTCTTGTCTATTTATTACCGTGACTACTAGTTTCTTCCTGGAATACGAATGGCCCAAAATAAGTCACTTCGCACTGATTTCCACGTCGGCATTAGCCGAAAACATGAAACGGTGAAATCGACTATCGACAGGAGCGCACTTTAAGAAAATGCAGTCAGCTCGAAGCGTACATTTTATTTTCACGTTTTCGCATCGGCAGTGATAGAAACACATCGCGATTTCCCAAAGGCACGTCGCGCACTCCGTGACTCGGTTCGCTTTCCATCCTTCTCCTCCTTCCTGTCCCACTTCGCCCGGAAAATCGGTCGATCCCGATCATCCGCGTCATTTATCACCGCGATCAATTATTCATAATCTCTCAGTCGTACCTCCGCGCGCGCACACGTCGGCCCCGGAATGACTTCTGATGCTTCAGAGCTCTTAATCTTCCCACCGCGGAAGCGAAGTGCACATCAACCGCCCTGGAAATAAATCGAAAAGAGCCGAGAAGTTTAAATCGTCGCCTCTAAAAACAACGACGTGGATAGACAGGGATTTGAAGATTACGGTAAATCAATAACGAACCTCGGTCACTTGGTTTCAACGATAAACAGATCCATCGACGGTGTCCCCCTCCGTGCACTCTTTCGAAGCAGAAATAAGATTAGACGGGAAAATTCTCCGCGTTTGGAAGATCCGCCCCTAATCGCAAACTCTCAGAATATCCGACGACAGACGAGCGCCGATCGCGTAAGAGGAAAAAGCCGTAGCGCGTTATTCGATTAAAACTCCCGGCCGTGCTTTCTTCCTCAAAGCAGAATGGATGACGGAGAAGAAAATCCTGTGCGTCGGGAAATTTGCCGGCACTAATCGTCGGTTTATTCGATTACAAAATCCAGGGAGATGCGGTACGTAACAGGCCCAGCACTTCCTGCCGGGTAGTTCCGAGCGCAGCGGAGGAAACTTTTTATTCAATTTCAATAGTCTCCCGGGGGCTTTGTCGGATTGTGCGAAGGATAAAAGCGCGATAGAGCCCGGGGGCGTACGAACGATTAAAATAATTTACAGGAGATCGCGGCCGCGCGAATCGCAATGCCCGCGCATGCGCAGACGGCTCCGGCTGTTGGCGCGACGAGCGAGTTTGGCGCGCAAACATGGAGGCGCGTTGGACGAATTTCTCGCTGATAGACGCCGCTGGGGATGGAAGGGTTAATCTGCAGGAGGCAGGGGCGACGTTGGCACCACTGGAATGCTCTTGACGCGGCATCCACGACGCCCGACGGCGGAGCTACCTGGCACGAGGCTTGAATCGAAAATTATACCGAACGCGGCTCGGCTCCATTAACCTCGCGCATCTGTGCGTACGTTTCACATCGGGGCTCGCCTATATCGAGAGGCCGCCGGGCCATTAAGTCGGATCAGTGAAACGGAAGATCATAATGGGTCGGCGAATCGCGTATTTTTGCCGGTGGATGCAGAGGATAAACGAGGAAAGGGGAGCATATTCCTGGGCATATACAGTTACCGATCGCGTTACCTCGGCCGTGTAAACGTTTAATCGGCTCGGGGGGTTAACGGGTGTCCCAGATTTCTGGACGAATCACTGCGCGCCAGGCGGCCAGTTTCGTTCGAACGGGCACACGGCGCATCCCCGATATTCGATCCTCCGCGCGAATTCGCGGCATAATTCGGCGCTAATCTTCAAGGCAGCGAGCTCACGGTGAAAGTTCCGAAAGTGCTTACGGCGCCTGTATGCGCCTATATACGGACGTATGTACGCCAACTAGGAAATCCCCATCGCGACTAAATACTTAAGCCGCGACGATTATTCGACGCGAGTAATTGTTCGATTTCTTCTCTCACTTGGAAAATACGTGGAAGCTGGTGATTATTTTGAGCAATCGATGAGACTTCCAAGGGCGGACAATATATCGGTATCTCGATAGGACTATATTGGGCATCGAGGAAGCAGCTGTCCTCGTTCACGGCATAACTGATATATAAAACATTTAAGGCAGAAGCGTAGAAAGATCGAGTTCCTCCACCAAGAGCTTTTCGCCCAGCTTTCTGAATCTAAATGCCATCGCGATAAGATTTTCCTTCGCAGAGCGCGGTGCACACCGTGGAAGGAGATTCCAGACGCGGATTTTAACAAGATAAACGCGTAGTGATCCAAGATACGGTTTAGTTTCTCTTGAAACTTCGTAAGGTAAGGTTATGAGAAACGATCGCACGGTAACTAATAGGACGTCTAATTAACTTACAAATTCGATCTCTGGCACGCGTTGGATGCCAAGCGGCATCTGGTTCAACGTAAATCTCACACTTCATCCAGCGGAACGGCAGAGCCAGTCGTCACGAAGGCTCCGTCCTGGCGCAATCAGGTCCAACAAAAATCACGATGAAAGCTACAGTGCTGTAATAGGTCGAAACCTATAACCTTCGTCGATAAAGTAATCGTTCACGTGCTTTTACGCGTGACATGCTTTATACAATAGGAAAGTAATCAACTCGAAACAGATTTTCATAAAGCCACGTCAGCAATTCACACACAAACACGCAAGAAAGCGAAGAAACAAACGGAGAGCCTGATATTAATTAACAATCGACACGGGGAATTAATACCTAAAAATTTCATCCAAAAGCTACAAACCTTTCTATATCAAGTAACATATTCTTATCCCACACTACCTCGAAATTGCCTCAACATCGTCTTCATCATCATCGACAATTCATCCCTACCCTCACTTAAAACAACGCAACAAACTTTATGCTACGCGTAAAAATATTTTCAGCAATCCTCGGTACTAAATACGTATATATTAAATCGAACAAATTTTCGCCAGCTCCCCATCGAACACTCCTCGCGCCAACCTATAGCGTAACTCCCCGTATCTCGGAATCCGCCTTAAACAGTAGGTGCTAGGCCAGAGGATCCTGGCATACGAGATCGAAGAATGGAAGAACGCGTAACGGTATCCCGCGATATTCCGGCTTCCAGCTCGAACCAAAGTAGATTCCACGCTCGATATCCAGGCGCGAGGTACATCCAAACGGCGCTATCCATTCTCTCCCAAGCGGCTTATCCACCTTTTCGGGATTTCGCCCCGGATCTTCGCGCGGAGTGAGGAATTTTGCGACTCCCCGGCGCGTAGGTGGAAAAAGGTGGGAAGAAGGAGAGAGGAAGGAGGAGCGATCAGATTCGCCGAGGGAGGGAGATGGGATCGACGTCTCGATATTTCGTTGTTTCTCAGCGGCCCGGCAGACAGACGAGGAGAGAGGGCTCCTGTCCTCGGTTTCTCCGATCCGGAAGTCGGCGATAAGGGGGCTACATAGACCGCCGCCTCGAGGAAACTGCATGCAGTCAACGGGGGCATAAATAACACGCCGGTGGCTGGCAATTAACGGCCTTGCGCTTAACGTTTATCGTATGAATTACGATGTCACCTGTAATTTTCAATTTCTCCTTTTTGCCCTCTCGTGCCGGTATCGCGTAAACGCGGGGCGGGCCGGAGGGGTTGGGGGAAGAAAAAGAGGGCGGGTGGCGGACGTGAGGGGGGGTGGAAAGAGGCCGTGACAACGGCGCGGTAAGTGCCTTCGGTCTCTTTTTTAATTGCGGCACGATACCGCCGCCGCCCTTTTATTTCGCCTTATTGCGGCTGAAGAAAATTAATGACCGCGCGTGTACACCCGGCCGGTCATTAATTCCGCTGGAACGTCGCGGAACCGATGTAAAAATACGGCGGGCAGGGACAATCGTCGTGTCGGGATGAGGCGCAGCGCCACCGGAAGATCTCGACCCGCTCGGCTAACCCATTCATTCCTTTGGCATGAGCAACTTTTCGCTTTACGTAATATCTTGAAAATTCCGAATCGTCGAGACGGGTCCACGATTGGCGCATATGCCGGGGAATGTGTAGATTCATTTTTTGTTTTTGAAAACAGGTTGATAGTGTACGCGTTGCAGGCTGTCGCGCTTGGATTAATTATTAAGGAGTTTCACATAAACCTTGGGACATCTTGAAAAATATACGGTGTACGATTGACAAATTAAATGTGACAAACAAATTTATATTAATACTTTCGACGTACGGTTGATCCATCAAAATTGTTAATACGACACTGTATAAAAAATATACAAAAAATACACTATACAAAAAATTATATACTATGTTAATATACTTATCGATTCAAAATCGACACGTAATAAAAAAGGAAAAAAAAACGATAAAGCGTACGACAGACAGATCGATATTTAGCACACGGATCAGATCGAAGTTCCTCGTCACTTACGAACAAAAACTTTCGGATTAAAGTCGCGGAATCGCGGGCGAAGCTTCCTGTGCAAAATACCCGGAACGGCGTTTAGGAGAATTATCGGTGTGATTCACAAGAGTGGCACGTTACAAAGTAGGATTACATCGTGCATTTAATAACAAAGACGAGGCTAATTAGCGGCGCTTATTAACGCCGATGGCCCTGCAAAATTAATGGCCCGGTGTAGCCTGTCCCGCCAAAAAGATCAGAGACCGACCAGCGAGCCCGTTATTAAATACCATTATCGGCGTTGATAACATTAGCGATCCTAAAGGATTAATAGGCGGCTATTATCGGTCGATTCGTCATTTCGACGTCGGTGGTGCTCGATAAATCACAAAAAATCCGACCGTGCCGACGGTCGCGCGGGAACAAACTCGTACCACCCCTCGCCAAAGCCCTGGATTCATATCTCGTTCCATCACCTGTGGATTTTTTCCTGCCCGGCGCATGTACATCATGAATCTTCCGGTTCATGGCGTAGCGCTGAGGGAAGACCTTTTGTAAATGTAGGAGAAAAGAACAACGGTATCCCCACAAGAGAAACACAATGCTCGAATGTTCTTGACAGAGTTACGACGGTTCATTAAGATGCTAATGCGAATTACCGCTTACGTTCTTTCTCGACTTACGTACGAGCCAACCGTCGTCCTTTGAGAGATAAGTTGATAAGAAGGTGATTACAATGGTTTGGCAAAGAAAGGTTTTTAACTATATGCAATATCACCGTGCGCGTTGTTATATTAACTGGATTTTTTATTTTATATACAGAGAGTATTGTTATCGTTAAAAACTTTGTTTTTGGAAAAGGCCTGCGTTACCTTCCCCTCGTTCGTTATCCCAAAGGTGAATGGAATTGTTTTACTATTATCGAGTTGCGCGGTCGTCAAGCTCCAACGGAAGCCGGTCAGAATTCTCGATACAAATTGCATAAGCATTACGAATTCGCGCACCGACCGTCGCCATTGAATTCCGGGGCTCGATGCGTGCACCATAACCGCAGCGTTTCGTAACCTACATCCATCGTTGGATTCCAGGTTAAGCGGCATTAAATGCCAAGAACAGAGCAAAAGGACGCCAAAGCGCGGATCGTTAATTTACGAGGAATCATCGGCGAACCGCACTACCCATTTCTTTTTTTTTAATTTTGTAGGTTTGTAGAAGACCTCGATACGAACATCTCACAATTTTCCGTTCCTCATATTTTATTATTTTTTGGGTTAAAGAAATCCCATCAAGAAACTCAGAACTTTCTTCCTACGCCACGTATCGTAGAAACTATAACATATATAAAAAAATCTTCAGGTAAAAACTGAATGAGTAGTCATTGACATTAAAAAATAATTGGAACATCAAATTTTTTAAAAACACTCTACACACGTTGCAAGAGTGTCAAAAAAAAAAAACAATTAATCTCAGCGATCGTATTTATATACAGTATAGTTTCCAAGCTACGCGCTACGATAAGAAAAATATTTCGTTAAGCAAAAGAGTAACGACGACAAAAAATCGTGCCCACGTCCAGGTCTTCCAAAGTTCTGCAAGGTTTAAAAAACATCAGAGTCCTCTGGTCGCCCATGTTCCCAAAGTTAGAAACCGACGTTGGCTCTTCTCGCTCGGCCAGCGTGGAATAGCACTTTCTCCACGTGCGTGCAGCCTGCATACGCGGATAAAAATGTCCATGTAGAAAGTGAAAACGGGCGTGCGTTGGCCGCTTACGGCGCGGCGATTCGTTCAACTTGGCCGATCCGCCCGACGGCACCAGACGGTCGAGGCGTTACGGTTACGAGTCGACGGTCTGCCATCGAAAAAAGCGATTACGACGGCCGATTCTGCGGAGTCAGAGAAGAGTACCGAGCGCCTTCATCGTACGATGGCACGACGGACACTGACTCCTGCTTCCTCGAACTTTACGCGAGTTTCGATACTCCACACGTCCACATTTGACGCTTCTGCCTGACTTTTTATTTTTTTTTAAGTCACTTTTGAGTCTCTATCCACTACACCAGCGTAGCTCTCCTATGTGATCTCTTAGGTTGTTCGCAAAGTTTCATTCCTGTTGTAAGGAAGTGATAAATGCGGATCATTTATTCTTTTAATAAAGATTAAAATATTTAACAGAACAGGTTTCGTGTTTGTGTAAACGTTGCCAGATAAAGCAGCTGGATGCAGATAGAGAAAGATACTTTTGTGACAATTTAATATATCAAATAAATTTTCTATCGAATGACAGATTTTATGTGATCAAATAAGAGATTACTGTGGTTAGCTTTAATATATTTCCGTCCGCATGAACATAACCGTTCCTTATTTTGTAAATAATAATACATATATCAATTTTGAATTTGCAGTTTATCGAAGAAATTTCTGAAGAGGACCACGGATCTGGTGGTCGAAATACAAAGTCAACGTTTTGCTTTTCTTGGAAAGTAACCACATTTTTTATTTACTCGATCAAATAATGCTGGTGGTATAACCAATGTAGACTGCATGAATCGTTACAAGAATAAACCAATTACGTTATTTCGCGCGTGCACGCACGATGCATCTAAAAACTGTGTAATCCGTATTAAATAAATTCGGTGATCCACGATGAATCTTAAGTGAACAAATAAATAAACACGTTTATAGTATTAGCAGGACGGATACAAGCTTGGTTTTCCCCGAGAGATATACGATAACGCTTCGACAAACCGTATGATTCGAATTAAAATGCGCTTAGCAGTCGATAACGAATTTTAAATGAATAAGCTCCGCGAACATATTTATGGCGGCACGGTAAATATAAACTGTCGCCACGGACGGCGGTAAACTTTATCGCCGCGTTTATCGAAGTTATTTGCCGTCCCTTACTTATAATTATTCATTACTAATGGCATAACGCGCGCAACTGCAAGTACATGTTGATTTCGCTCATTAACCGCTAAAAGCAACACGTGTTAATCGTAACCTCAGCAATTAAAACAATAACGCTGGGTATGACTATGACTACATTTGTGGATGTGTCATCGGCGCATTAGCATCGTTATCGTAAACAAATTGTCACTGACATTTAGCGGATAAAGCTAAAACAGGATTATACGCAATTATGATCGCATGAAAGGCTCATCGATGAGGCGTGTTTGCAACGGCAAAGAAGAATAGCCGCGCGAACGAGAGAGAGGCGCGATGTGACACGAGCCAAAACCAATTTTACAAGCCGATCGAGAAGTAATTCGACGTATATTTTTCCGCATCGCGTTCATCCTATTTTTGCATATATCATTACGAGCGTTAATGCAACCACGCACGACACATACCAATTTCGTTGCGTAATCCCGTCGAGTCTGGGATTGAAAACAAAAACGAAAAAAAAAGACAGACACCTCGCACGTAGATACGCGCGACAGGAAAACGGACCGATCGCGCGGCGCGAATTTGACCGGCGTAAATAAAATTCAGGGTAACCAGAAATATCAGCGATGCCGATAACCGATTGTACGCAATTTGCATGATTTCTAGTATGTAAAATACGCGTTACAATTACGGCTAAATGCATTTCCAATAAACCGTTAAATTGGCATGGCCGGAGATGAAACTTTATCGCGATATTGACACACACCTAGTTTCACCGAAAGTAATGAGCAGCCGACTAATTGTACATTATAAGGCATCCATCTATTTTGCGAAATAATTTCGGAATTATTCAAACGAGCGGCTTTGCCGGCACAGGCGCCGCGGGTGGCCGTTAGTAGCTGTACATAAAATTACGTAAAACATAAAGAGCCAATCGGACGATAATGCAATTACGCGGAAGCGCCGTGGTGTTTCGCATCGGCGTGTCGCGGCATCGATCGTCGATTTGCCAGCCATTCGTGAAACGATCGTTTGCGGGCGGATGGGGCAGAAATTTGATTCACGCTCGAATCGTTACGATCTTTCGGCCCGAAAACCTCAGCGTGGATCGGTAATCGAGCAGTGACCACGTCGCGCCTGAACCATCGTCCACGAAAATCCCACTCGCGTCTTTCGTTTTTCCAATATATCGCTCCTGAGACTTGCTTGCCCTACAAGGCAACCATTGAAAGCTCTCTTTACAGAGAATACAATACGTCCGACCTAAGCAAAGGAAGAAAAAAAAAGAGAATAGAAAACGCAAATGTAAATCGTGGAATTATAGCAAAGTGGAGAGCAAAATCCGCGAATGGTTTGTCCAGAATCCCCTTACAACGGTCAATCGTGTAGTTCGATACTGTTCGATCTCCCAGGTCGCTACATTCCTCTAGCTTCGCGTTTTTAAACGGCGACAGCCCTGTACCCGATCTCCTAAGCTCGTTGTTTACAAGACTCCTCGAGAACCTTATTTAGAAGACCGCTCGCGGCTTCTCGTGCCCCACTTAAAAGCCCCGCCGTAGGCTTCGATAAATTCTTTCTCAATAATGACTTTTCGTTAATCGGGCCCCATTTGGCCCGCCTGCCCTTTATGCACACGACGGATATTTACTGTACACAAACAGGAAGAAAACCGGGTAATGCACACAGCATCCTGGGAATTACGAGGTAACGTACATAACGTTTCGCCTCACGACCTCCACTCATATGTAAATGCGCGCCTCGGCCAGAGTCCTGAACCACGAGCCCATGCCGTAATTCCGATCGAATTAGTCAAATTGAAGCCTTCGTCCTGATAGACCGTTAACCGGCCGCCCGACTTGCCGGCAAAAATCCCCCTCCTTTCGGCCAACATGCCCGAATCGAGCCCGCGCAGAGAGCCGATCACGAGCCACGGACACCGGGCCGCGCAGGTTCGCCGCTTCGAAATTGGGGATTCACGTGAAAATTTTATATCGCTGTTTAGCGAAGCAGCGGCGTTAATTCAGCGCGGATAATCAAAGGTCCCGCTGAAATCCACGAGCGCGGCCGGAGCCGATCGATACTCTAATATAAGCGAAACGCGTCCGGGAAGACTCCAGCGGTACGTGCTCCCTTCATCATCGGCCCCTACCCCCCCCCCTCTCGCCCTCAGGGTTATCACGTACGATATTACGGCGAGTGAGGAAGAAAGGAAGAGAGACGTTACCTATATCAATTTCCATGAAAGTGTCAGACTGCTTCTCTCTCTCTCTCTCTCTCTCTCTCTCTCGCTCCCTCTTTCTTTCTCATGCCCCTCTTTCTTATTCTCCCCTCCCTCCACCCATCTTTCCCCCACTCTTTTCTCTCTCTCTCACTCTCACTCTGATACACATACACGTACACACGTCCCTCTCCATGCTGGTCGATCGTAAATTCTTGCCGGAGCCGTTTTTCGCCCGCACGGAGGGGAGTTTAAAGGAGGAAGCATCCGAGGAGGAGTAACGAAGTTCCTCTCTCTTTCGACTTCCGTCGCCTCGGCCGACATCCGATCCGTCCTATCCCGAGGTAGCTTCCGTCGATGCCATTATTTTGCCGGGGCAACGAACTTCACCTGCGAGCCCCCCCACCCCCTCCTCCCCCCTCCCCAGCCCCCCTTGGTGAGTGCACTGAGAAGGAGCGAGGGAGGGGAGAGGGGGAGGGGCTTAGGTCGGCAGAAACTGCCGCGAAAAATAACGTACACGTCGTGCTCCGCGGCACTGACTCATCGCATTTTTACGGCCGGAGGACCGAATTTCTCAGGGCAGAGCGGGAAAAGGCGACGACGGAGGCGGGAGGGAGGTACATTCGTCACCGAAGATTCCGGCGGGTCCTGGCCTCCGGACCAGGAAAGGGATCTGGTCCCTTTTTACCCCCCCCCTTTTTTTTTTTTCGAAGCCTAGCGGGGAAGCCCCGAAGTATTGGCCCGTTTGACGATTTCCATGCGCATCGCCGCATACGCGGTATCTGCTTTGGGGAGATTCGAGGATGATCCGCGGTATGGATCGTTGAAATCTCCATCCGTCGTTCCATTTATTTAGGACAACTGTATATAAGGTGAATCTACTGGTTGGTTTTTATATTATAGGATATGGCGACACTGGTGTGAGAGATTTGCGTGAAATTTGAACAGCAGTCTGAGAATTCTTAAATCGGAGACTTCAACCTTCAGGCTAAAAAGAAAATTTGTTTCAAATATCGATGTAGACTCGTTTTATAGCGTTTTTAAAAACAAACTTTTAAATAGCCCACACTTTATTCAGCATATTTCTCCTCGATTAACCATCGAGGAGCGATCCACGGACTTTTCGAATTGCTCGAGAAGTCGTGAATGAATTAAACCTTCAAATCCATGAATATGGTGGAGGATAAAAGGTTCGAGCACAGATTTCGACAGAATCAAGAGTCGTTAGGTGGAGGTATTACGCGAAATACCTTCAAATCGCATACGCGAATTCGGGCACGAATCGTCAAGATTCGAGCATACCCTCGCCAAAGCCATCCGCCCGAATCTTTATATCTCGGAAGGAAGAGGATCGACCGGGGAAATCTTTCCAGGGAGAGCGAGGATTTGTACGTGGGGCACCGATGAATTTCCCCGACTCGCCGGATGCAAAGGGGAAATAATTTTGATCGGTACGTCAATAAGATCGTCGAGTGGCTTTGACGAGGGGGCCAGAAAGCGTTCTTTGTACCCGCGACACGTTTCGCGTAATGGTCGGCCAGAACGTCAGGCGCGATTTGTCCGGGACATTTCTCCCGGCTGTAGCTACACAGAGAGCGAGGAAGTTAGCAAAGTGCCCTCCCCCCCCCCACCCCTACCCCTCGAAGACGTCGTTCCTGACCTTTCGAGCTCCCTTCGATCGCTGACCCACGAGAGACTTCGCTTTCCGCCGAAGGGGAGGGAAATTCTTTCGTTCGAAAGGCAATATCGTCCTCAGAAAGTTACGGCTGCGTGCCGGACAGAGGTTTGGATTCGTATTTCGACGATCCGGAATCTGATCCTGGCCATCATCGCCGGATATCTGGCCGCGATAAATTACACCTCGGTTTTTCCGCCAAGTTCGGGGAAAGTGCGATTTTGCAACGCAGCGATCGAATATCCTTGGAGGTCCTCGCGAAGGGGAGAGCTGATGGAACGAGATTCTGTACTGAATAAAGATGAGCTCAAAATCGGACTCGCCAGTTTCCGCGTCCATCGCGGAACTTCCTGCGATAGCGCAAAAACTCGCGTACTCGTCAACTTTCATTTTAGTGGCCAAGAAGGATCGTTCGAGCGGCAAAGTTTACCAGCCACCATCCTTGGTGATATCGACGAAACGCGCGTAGAACGATGAGCCGCTCTTCAAACCGATCGTACGATTCATGGTGTACACCCGAAGAATTCCAATACTCGACGAAGCGAACGTTGGTCTTTGCGATCAGCTCGTTCCCAAGATTCTGTAGGCGACTGTTTTCTCAAGGACCAGCGGCTAATCTACGAGACATCTGCAACCGCATTTTAGTGCGGTTGTCGCGCGGTTGGATACGCGCCAGGAATTTCTAAAGGTACTCAATAATCAACGACCCGATGTAAGCGATGTTTGTTCGCTCCCCAGAACCGTGTACCAAAAACAGATCTGGACAAGGGGACCGTCGCTGCTTTAAATTTGCACCGAATTTCTGCTTCGTATACACAGTCACGCCCGCAAGGTTCGATCGTACAATGCTAATCGCGCGAGTCGCTAATAATTTAATAAGCACGATGAGAAAAATAGCAATAAGCTGCTACAGCTTATTTCGTACCAAATTCACGACTACTTTAACGGGGGACCTCATTTCCTTCGATATAGTGGTTTAAAATAAACCTTTAGATATCAAATTATACGATGCTGGTCCGCGTATTATTCGATCGAAGCATCAAAGTCCTGGAGCCTCGTCGTTCGCGGATTTCCATCGTTCTACTGCCGAACTTAGATCCTAAGTTCCAATTCAGGCTGGCCGATCGTTGATCGATAGGCTGGCCGATCAAATCGTCCCCTGGAAAACGATCGATCCAGCTCAAACCCGCCGACAAATCCATCGCACATCGGACCCCTCGAATGGCAATCATGCCGATTATCCCTGCGAAGTCAGGTATTTGGCTGTGGCGCCTGTCGGCCACGCTTTGATCGCGCAATGAAATTTCAACGGGACATTCAATTTTAATTAATCCTCAAATAACGTCCAACAACGGCCCCGCGCTACCCGCGTATAATTCAAGTCGGACGTGCACAAACGCAAGCAGGCCAACTGCGCTTTGTTGGCTCACCCATCCCTCCCTCTCTCCCTTCGATCCGCGGCCACCTCCTCCCAGCACCCTCTCGATCACCAACGACGGATAGCCTCATACCGGATTCGTAAGCTCGCCGGATAAAGGCGCACTCGATAGAGAGCCAGGAATTCTTACGATGGAGAGCCGGACTTCGAATCTCACCCACCGTACCCTGAGCCCTCCCTGTTATCCCTGTAAGTGTATACAGAATGACGAGAATGCGCCCCTTGAAAGGATTGTCTCTAGGCCAAAGGAACCTGGCGGTGCGCGCTGAAAGTGAAATAAGCGCGTAAGGTGGACCTTCTTCAACTTGTAGATTATTTCTATCCTGCGATGCTTACCATTATAATACGTATTGTTTAAGACTTTTCACGCTTAATATTTTTTTTTATCTGGTTTTGATGGAGTTAAAATTTTAGTCGAGAGAACGACGTTACGCGTGAGGAAATTAATAATATTTTCGCGCTGGTGTTTGGCTCGGATAATCGAGGTTTATTCAAATTTGGGGGTAAATGAAACAGAAAATCTGGAATATAAGCTGGTGGATTGAGCAGTGTCGTGAAAAAAGGCGTGAAAAAAATTAGACACTGGAGTAACTGGACCAGGACTCGAATCCAGTATCTTTTGTTTATCGGACGACTACTCTTCTAAGTAATTCCTCGCTAAGACGCATATTCGCGAGTTGTCTCAAACGCGTCACCGGCAAGAAGGTTAGGAATTCTTAATGCGCACATATTATTTCAGGCCCAGCTCGCGCTTTTTATCGCGGGAACCTAAAGAGAGCTCCTTGTACCTCGAAGTGCAGGACAATAACGCGCTGGTCGCATTTTCGCTCGTCCCACCGTGCTTCCCTCCTCGCTGCTCCAACCGGATATCGACTTTTCCAGCGCTCCTGCGAGAGACGAACGGCCCTCGTCGCGAAGGAACGTCCCTCGATTATACTTTCCCGCCTCGTATAACCGGCCATACGGGCTCCCTTTTACGCCCGCTTTTCCAGCGCGAATGGCGCACGTACGCCGTCGTATTCGTCCGCGGGGGTGGCGCCGCGAGGACGTCAATGGAAATACCTACCCGGCATTCGAGGCTTTTGTAACGTCTGACAGCCCGTGTCTGGCCCGGTCCGCGATTCCAACCCGCTTGTTTTATTCATTCGCTTAAGGGGCCGACAAACGTGACGAGAATGCCAATGGTTAAGTATAAATCTTCATCGCGATAAAAACGCCCCGATCTGGGCATCGTAATTTACGCTGAACGATTCCAGGCAGCGCACCGGGAATACGAGCGAAGACACACTGCGAGTTGCACAGTTGGGAGATTAGAGAAATTGTGGAGTATGGTGGTTGCCACGAGGATGAATAAGGGAGGATGAATCGCCTGGAGAAAGAGGCGGTCGCTCGAAAGGATGCGAGTCGAGTGCTCGAAGGGCACAAGAGAGCCTTGAATCGGTACATAGCTTTGCATCCACTATCAGGTAAATGTACCACATCTTACATCGATTCAAAGGTTTTGTGATAGAAAAACGAATGCTTTCCTTGCATAATTTACTTAGAAAGCATCGATGGAGGAATAATCACGATTAGCGAGCTCTCCATGGGAACAATGGGGGATCAAGTAGTTTCTAAAATATACGAATCGCGAGAGAAAAGCATCCTGCGATACCTTGATTTCTCAAGCTCCGAAGTAACTTCAAGCCTCTCCATTGAACCTTAAACTTTATCAATCTTCAAGAAGGTCAGGAGGTTATCTTTATAGTCGGTCGCTCTATATATTCGTCGGATCCATTTGCGCGTCCCTTCTCTTCCTTCCCCCCCTATCTGCACTCTAGTCGGCAAAGAATACAAGAATATTTCCCCACGTCGCGCCGCCGCCAAAGCGGTTCTTCTTCGAGTCGACGTTAAATCAGTTTGCATCGAAGTCCGTGGGATCGATCGCGTTGCATTCACTCGCGCCCTGCACTCTCCTCCGACTTTCTCGCTTCGCATCGTCGTAATCGAACCTTACAGCCCCGAGAGATGCACCGTCGATCGCGGGTACAAGACTGAGGGAACGAAAAATAGAGAAGAGGGACGCGATGGTGCCTGCACGCTCCAATACCAACGGGAGGTGCATAACGATGCTGCGTTCTTTTGGCGCAAAAAGAGAGGGAATCTTGGGGGGCGAAGGAGGAGGAAGGATCCAGGGCCGAATGGCGCTGAGACTGAGAGGGGGGAGGAAGGGGTGGGACCATCGTCGTTGTCGCTGGTGCCCTGGGAACTTTGTTACCGTCCGAAAAGCAATATCCAAGGTCGGTGGACCGTTAAACCGCCTCCAGAAGCATCAGACAGGGAGGCGTTTACGCGCGAATTTTTACCCCGTCTTGTCTCGTTGCCCGGCCATTGCAGTCGGACCCTCGGTCCTTCGCGATCTGTTCCAACGTGGGAAACGAATTTCGTACTTGCGGCTTACGTCTCAAGGATTTCTCCTGCTCGTCGATATTCTCGTGGGAGACGAAAACCGGAACGATCACTAAATGTTTAAAAGGCCGGCACATTTGTTTCGAGCAATAAAGCAAAAGGCCAACTGCGAATTCTTCGTTTACTCCTACTTATAGTACTGTGTATAATCTGTGATTTAAGGTGGAGATTGATTATTGGTTAAACTTCTAAACTACGGTATGTTAATCGAGTATAAAAATAGTTTTATTCGAAGTAGACATATTCTAGCTGATTAATAGCTGATTACTAGCTATACTAATAATTTTTGCGAGCAGCTGTTTTTTACCGGAACGTTATACTCGATTAGAATATTTTACACGTGCCCAGAAATCAATTTATTTTTATAAGTATGCAGACGATTGTTCCATTACGAGGATGACAAATGTTTCCTAACGTTTCCTATATTTCCTTCCATGGAAAACACTGTACACGGCCAACGCCACGGTTACATTAATAAAACCCCGATTCGGGGCGGATTAAAAATTTTCTTTAGGCCCCGGGTAATTAAGGAATCTGAATTTCAAACTGATTTAAAATTGCTCGATGAACGACGGCGAATGAGGTTAACGCGAATGTAAAACCGCCTATTAGTATGGAAGCAGATGCTTCCGCGGGAGTTTCATTGGAAAAAAAGAAAAAAAAAGAAAAACGTTGGAAGAGCCCTGGGAGGGCGGCAAGACGAGATTCGCTCAGTGACCGTATCGCGAATAATTTCCACTTTAATAGGCGCCACCGAGACTTCAGCCACGGCTCCTGGAAAAAGAGCCTGCCGGTTAAACGCAGAATGGAGATCAAAAGACACCCGAAGGCCCGAATAACCCCAAAAAGTCTCAAGACTCATTCAAGCGGCCCGATAGAAAGCGAACCGATGAAATTTAAATAAGAGACTTAAGGAAGATTTAAGAGGAGAATGGATTCGATGAGATTCACCAATTTTCGCATCGTGCTAAAACACAAACCGTGCCTCGCTCGGGGGGACCGTGGACAAATCGCAGGGACGGTACAGCAATTAAGCGGATTCGCGTTTAAATCCAAGCGCAACCACGCCGAGAGAAGCGAGTGTCCGTTCTGCATAAGTAATGCACGGCACCCGTTTTCTGGAAACGGGTAATTAAATCCACATCCTAAACAAGCCCCAGAAGAAACAATGGTTATAGTATTTTCGAAAGGAAATACGTCGCTTCGAGGAACAGAACCGCGGTGTGTACTGCAAATATATTCGTGTGGGAGTACGCGTAAAGCCAATTTAAGTTCCTGGAAACGGGAAGAAATTTACGAGACTCGCCGGGTATTTATGCGCGAGAGTAGGATATAATACTTTCGACGCGCGGTCTCGAGATCGCGTTGGCGCAAGATCAAATACGCCTAATAGCTACGAATAGGCTATCGTAATCAGGCCTCGTTAGATTTCAGTCGATATAGAGAGAGAGAGAGAGGCCGTGGGGATGGATTAAAGCAGCAACTCGAGATTCGAGAAGGCCGAGCAGCAGCGCTTCGAGTGTTTTCTCACCTCACCCCGTATCGCCTAAGCATTCCCTACATTTTTGATACGTCGTTACTCCTCCCCCTGCGCCCCCCTGGTAACGCACCATCTCCCTTTCCGCGCTATATCGCCGCGATAACTTCTGGCGCGCGTCTATGGAACGAGCGGTACGTCCCTCGCAGATAAACTGCCTCTTAAAAATTTCAGTCTTCCCCCTTTTCCTTGGGGGCGCCCACGTCCGAGGGATATTCGGGGAATCGACGCGCATTTTCCTCCGACAGTCTTAAATCTGGGCCGCTCCATAAAGACGGGGAAATCTCGGGATTTTGTCGGTTAACGCGATATCTTCCTTACGGTCTCCGCCGATGGCTAAGATTCCCCGATAAATTTTTAAACGCCGTTCGGAACCTCCGCGTCCCACTTTTGCCCCCTCCTCCGCCCCCGCATAATCGGCTATGCGCTCTGCCCCGATAGCGGCGCCGGCTCTTTGTAAACCCACCCTCCGTTTTTCCTCGCCGCGATCGAGCTTCCTGCAGCTTTGATTTTAACCTCCCCCCCCCCCCCTCGACGTAGAGCTTCGAAATCGAAAGAGCGCGATCCCGCTTTCTCTACATGCGCGCGCATATATATATGTGTGTGTGTGTATATATATATGCGCAATATATATATA